>JAXCMG010000059.1:7347033-7373812 GCA_034642415.1 Podarcis siculus
TAGAACAGAGTTTACCTGTTTTGCAGCTGCTATATGACGTATGTTAAATTATTCTTTGCAAAATATGTTTCCCATCAAATGCAGTACAAATACTAACAAAAACCTGATCTTTATAGCTGAATCGGAGCAAAAGTCAATTTGGGTATTCAATGGATTGCCGTTAACAAGCTGGTTTTCACGAGGAAAGCCCCAGAGCTACAAAATGGTGCTCAGACACGGAGCTTTAAATCATGGCCAGGCCTGGAGAGAGTGGAGGAAAGCTCAGTGTGGAGAAGCCCATGCTGCCTTCAACAGTGTTGGCAGAACACAGCCATAATGGCTAGTAGTCATTCCTTGTCTTATCCTCCAACAATCTGCCTAATCCTCCATGGGGATAACATTTCACACGCAGAAGGGTGAGTCCTTATGGCTCTATGCTGGCCACTGATTCTGTCCCCACCTCGATTCCCACCTCCTAAACTGTATTCCCCCCATATATACTTTCTGACCTCTCAACCTCTGGTGTCATGCCACGGTCATCCCTTTCAGTCTTGCTGAAGTAATGCCTTACCTGTATGAAATACTCCACGTCTTCTGGGCTGAGATTGGGGTAGTTCGAAAAAAATTCCTCTTTCAGGCGAAAAATTTCCTCTTTTACAAATTTGTGGTGATCATTCTCCAGAATCTCGAAGACGAAGGAACCCATCACCACGTAAGTCATGAAGCCAGCCAGCAGTAGGCTGCCCTGAACCCTGTTCACACGCATGTTGTTCTGTGTGAGAATGAGCGCCACGGAAGAAGCAGACACAAGAGCGACTATAGTTTAGTCAGCAAGTCCATATTTTTCTTGACCCAGACTCAAGCGTACAGCCCCATAGCTGGGCACTCTCCATAGCTGGGCCCAAGCTAACCAAATGAATTTCAGTAGGGACAAATGTACGGTTCTGCACTTAGGCAGGAAGAACAAGATGTGAAAAGGATCCAGGGGTCTTGGTGGACCACAAGCTGAACATGAGTCAACAGTGTGATATTAATACCATGAGATTTATCTAAATTAGTATCATTAAACATCAACAAAATATATCATGAGGTATCAGTGGATATTGACAAAGGGCAGTCATTGAACCTGACCCTGTGGGGGAAAGTCAGTGCTCTTAAAATGAACGTAATAGCTAGACTAGTTTATATCAAGAGGAATTCCAATTCACATACCAAGAAATGGTTGTAAGGAAGAGGTGGATGAATTTGGGTATATTAATGTTAGGGAAGATGATAAACGAAGAGGATGTATTATATATATATTCTGTTTTAGGAGACAGATACAGATTACCTTCAAATGCTCAATGGCAATATCTCCAGATTGATTAATTCTCATGCAACAAAAAGGGGCCATCAACAAATATAAATCTTTGTTACTAGCAAACCATTTGATATACAGGTATTGAGGGAGGGATGGAATAAAGAATTAGAGACCTCAGTTTCGAGCTCACAGTGGGAAACTCTTTTAAGTGCTTTAACAGGGGTTCTCTGGACCTTAAATTGAGGTTCATACAAAAAAAAATGGACGCGGGTGGTGCTGTGGGTAAAACCTCAGTGCCTAGGACTTGCCGATCGCATGGTCGGCGGTTCGAATCCCCGCGGCGGGGTGCGCTCCCGTTGCTCAGTCCCAGTGCCTGCCAACCTAGCAGTTTGAAAGCACCCCCGGGTGCAAATAGATAAATAGGGACCGCTTATTAGCGGGAAGGTAAACGGCGTTTCTGTGTGTGCTGCGCTGGCTCGCCAGAGCAGCTTCGTCACACTGGCCACGTGACCTGGAAGTGTCTGCGGACAGCGCTGGCTCCCGGCCTCTAGAGTGAGATGAGCGCACAACCCTAGAGTCTGTCAAGACTGGCCCGTATGGGCAGGGGTACCTTTACCTTTACCTTACAACAAAAAATAATATTTTGAATATACTGGACCCCATTACGTTTGTTTAAAAAAGGGCTATCTAAGGTATCTAACTGTTGGAGGTGCAATCAGTACAGTGTTTTCCCAAAACCTATGTGTTTTTCATTGTCCTATATTGAAAGATTTTAGGCAGATGGTAACAGAAACTATCAACAGAACTGTACGGAATAATCTGACATTTACAGTGCAAAATGTCCTTTTGAATTGTATACCCAGCTCATGGAACCTTACAAAAGGACAATATGAGTGGAGTTTCCGTGCCCTTACCATGGCCAAAAGACGGATACTGATTAATTGGAAACATAAAAATGAGGCTTCCTTCTACCTTCCACTGAAGACAAACTCGCACAATATGAACAACTTGCATATAAATGCAGACTTGCCATGGATAAATTCAATGACATTTGGAATCCATTTTTACTGTAATAGGTTAAGATCTGGTGAATTACAATAACAACTCTGTAAAGAATACAGTTTTGGTTTTTTCCCTCTCCCCTCTTTACTTTGCCTTCTACATGGTTAAAAAAAATTGTCTCTAGAAAATGATTGCAAGGAAGGTCTCAGATGACAAAACCATATGTAAATATGTTGCTAGAAAAACTAGAAAAAAGGAGTATTTTGAAAAATGTGCTTCCTGTTGTATAGGTTTCTAAAATAAAAGATTATACTGACTGTGAAAAAACGACACTGCTTCAATGACTTCTTGGGGAAATCGTTTGGAGTGTTAGGACACTGCATGTCATAATGCATTTTCTCTTTCCGGGTTTGGTTTGGGGTTTTTTTAAGAAATACAGTTCATTGGGAAACATGGCAGATGAAAACCAGAAGGCTTTGTCATGGTGGAGCTAGTGTGTTTTCCCACATCCATAACCAGCCCAGGGGTCATTTGGAGGAGGGAATTGAAAGGAGCGGAGAGGTCTTTCCTTGGCTCCTCACTCACCCTGACAGGGTCCTTCAAGTCTAATTCTTCTTAAATGATCCACTTCAACTTCTAATATCTGATGAGAGAGTCTCAGTGCTTCCCTTTCACTGGGTAGCTATTTGTTAGGAGCAGTTAACACACACACCCCGTGGACTCTATGAGGTCATGGGCACACTACCCTCTTTTGTGGACTGGCTTACCTGGTCCTCTGTGAGGTCACGCCCTCTGTACCTGCTGTGCTGCTGAAAGCCTCCAGGTCTGAGAGGCTGATAGGAAGATCAGACCACAATATTTTAGAAATGTACTGGGAGCAAGCTTGCTCTATTGATACATCCAGGAATGGGAATGCTCATCAGATTTGCAGATGGCAAAAAACTGGGAGGGGTAGCTAATGCCGCAGAAGGAAGATTCGGGATTGGCGGTGCCATTTGTCCTCTTTTTCCAGGACACAACCTCTATTTCATGAGCAATGTCATCATAGCGATCCATAGTTAAAAACATAAGTTGGGAAATGTGTCCTCTTTTTTTGCAACCCTACATTGAGCCCCAGCTAACAAAATGAATTTCAATAGGGACAAATTTTTGGTTCTGCACTTAGGAAGGAAGAACAAGATACACAAATATGGGGGACACCTGGTTTACTAGCAGTACATGCGAAAAGGAACTAGGAGTTTTGGTGGACCACACGCTAAACATGAGTCAATTGTGTGATGCAGCAGCAAAGCTAATGCTATTGTTAAGCCCTCGGAATGAATAAATGCTAGGATTTTGATTAACTGGGATATGGATTAGAACATAAGCTGCAGAGCTGTTCCAGACAGGGAATTCCTGGGCCTGCTTATTGAAATCAACCTGGCTGACATAGGCTATCAAGAGTACAATAGGGGCCATTAACAATGGAAGGTGTTGTAAACAAAATTTGCCCTTTTCCCTTATGGGGTAACCAAGAGCCCATATAGAGTCCTTACATAGGTTCCCTGTTGGTAGGAGAGAATAACAGAGGCCAACCAGAGAATATTGAGAAGCAAAGCAGCCCGTAAGCCTGATATTTATTAACTGTTGCAACAGGGTGCTCCCCTCACCCGCAGGAGAGAGGAGGAACCCAGAAAAACGGCGCACAAGGCCTTATAAAGACTTTTGAAATTGCCACCCTGTAGTTCAAGACCACCCCCAGAAACATTGTACATACATCACAGAAGGGGTGTAACCTAAGACCACCCCTCAGATACCTCACACCTACATCACAGAAAAGGCGGTCTAAACAGAAATTTGAATGTTGTTTTTTTCCTGTCATTGTTTATCTCCTGTCTGGCAGGTTACTTGATTGGATTTGCTGGGGAGCGTGGCCAGTTTTTTGTAGTGATAAATACTTAGTTCCTGGGCCAGGTCACAGGCTCACACCCTATTCATATCTTAAATGTGCCCTTAAGACAGGAATTGTGAGGAAAGAGACAATGGGGAGGTTTCCCACTTATCTAAGGTTAATATGCTTTGATAGAAAAATTGGAGTATGGAAGAATATGTAGTAATAAATGTTCAAAATGGGACTCCAGTGTGTGGGGCGGAACCTAAGATTTGGAGGAATCTCTCTATATGGATATATATTTCGATTTTTTTGTTTATAATTCTGTATTTGCAAAAACCAAATAAAAATGATTTAAAGAAAAGAAATTAAGAGGTATGATGGATTTAGATGTATTAATTTCAGGTGGTTTAGGGGGGGAAAGTTGGTTACAGCCCCTTGTTGTTGTTGTGGGAGTGCTTTCAGCTGTATGGGAGCTGAACATTCAACCACCAGCATTGAGATGGATGAATCTCCTTTCTCAAACTGAGTGGTAGAACATCTGCTTAGTAGGCAGCGAGTCCTGAGTCCATCCTCCAGCACTTCCAAACTCCTGTTTGAAATTTTGAATTGCTCCTCATGGTCAGTCTAGACAGCATTGTACCAAATGGCCCACTGGTCTGACTCTGAGTAAGGCAGCTCCCCATGTTCCTAAGCATTCTACATGGAGTGCATTTGTTAAGGAATGCAGACTCTCGAAGTTTCCTTTCCAGTTTCTGATATGATCCTTAGGATGTCCCTATTTTCACTGGAGAAAAGTTGGAGAGTATGGGAATGACTCCATCTCACTAAGAACCAGGAGGCTACCAAGAAGCTGGGAATAATGTGGGATGTAACTTGTCCAAGTTCCCTCAATATTGTGGACCATTGTTCTTTGAATATGGTTGATCACCAGTGTTGAAGCAATGATTCTTCAACATCAACTTTGTTGGACTGGGCATGTTGTGTGGATGCCTGATGATCGTCTTCCAAAGCAACTACTCTATTCCAAATTTAAAAATGGAAAGCGTAATGCTGGTGGTCAACAAAAGAGGTTTAAAGACTGTCTCAAGGCAAATCTTTAAAAATGTAGTATAAACACTGACAACTGGGAAACACTGGCCTGCGAGCACTCCAGTTGGAGAACAGCCTTTACCAAAGGTGTTATGGGCTTTGAACTCAGGACGCAAGGGAGAAACATGCTAAGACAAAGGCACGCTTGGCCCTCAAAGGCACGCTTTAACCCTCACCGTGATCAATTCCCGCCCAGAACTGAATGTCCCCACTGTGGAAGGACGTGTGGATCCAGAATTCGCCTCCACAGTCACTTACGGACTCATCGTTAAAACCGTGTTTATGGAAGACAATCTTACTTGGCTATGAGTGATCGCCACAGAAGAAGAAGAAAGAAGAATATTGTTGAAACAGAACATGGTTCAAATTCTACATTGGTTGAGATGAAATCTCTCTTTACCCAGATAAATAAATGAGAACTGTTTTCCCCCCAAAATATGTTTTTTTCAAGGGAAAAAAGAAGAAACAATTTAACACAGCATCCACAATGGTTCCATCTGCAAAGTATGTTTTATCTATGCAAATAGAATGTTTTTGTTCTGTGTTTCTCTGGGTATTATAGAAATTACATTTAGCACCACTTTCATATCTAAGCAAATCCACATTCACCAAGCCTTTATGTCCTGGCCATGCTAGCCACATCACAAGGGCAGTTGTGAGATTGTGTGAACATTAAATTGCCTTTATTTGGGGAGTCTTCTCCACAAAGCATGTGTTGCTGCCACCTGTGCACAAATATGGGCATATCTCCATAGCAAAGCTATATTTAGATTATCTTCTTTATGGTGTGTTTCATTTCCTTTTTTCTTTGTCTTCTAGTGGAAGCCCGAGGTCTTAAGCATTCAGAATTCACTGCTCTTTGTCCACACAAGTGCCAAGAGACCTTGGCTGTCCTCCTCATTTTCAACTTCGCTCTGATTATACTATGACCCTAAAAAGGCTGCGAATGCAGGAATGAAAAAGTGTGGGGTGGGAAAGGTAGGCATACGCAGAAGGGGGTTTTCCTTCTGGTGGCGGCTGGACAGTCAATACCGTGGAACAGGAAAAGTGACCCAAGCAAAAGCACAGCTCCCTTCTCCCCAGAGATGCATCCACACACACTTCACTTGGCAGTACCTCAAAACATTCTTTCCCCTCAAAACATTCCAAGGACTTTTCTCCTGCAATTCCATATTTCAGGGGCGGTTATACCTCAGTGGTGGCCAACTCCCAGTTTGGGAGCTTGATCTGGCCCTGAGACAATTATTCTTTAGCCCTTCAGAACCCTCCAGTATACCTGAAGGAGCGTCTCCACCCCCATCGTTCTGCCCGGACGCTGAGGTCCAGCGCCGAGGGCCTTCTGGTGGTTCCCTCATTGCGAGAAGCAAAGCTACAGGGAACCAGGCAGAGGGCCTTCTCGGTAGTGGTGCCCGCCCTGTGGAACGCCCTTCCAGCAGATGTCAAAGCGATAAACAACTACCTGACATTCAGAAGACATCTTAAGGCAGCCCTGTTCAGGGAAGTTTTTAACGTGTGATATTTTAGTGTATTTTTTGTTTCTATGGAAGCCGCCCAGAGTGGCTGGGGAGGCCCAGCCAGATGGGCGGGGTATAAATAATAAATTATTATTATTATTATTATTATTATTATTATTATTATTATTACTCCACTGTTTTTGGCGATGGCACATATATATAAGTAGTGAGGGAGGGAGACTGTTCCACTGCTGAACAGCTCTTACTGTCGGAAAGTTCTGCTGTTTACTTTCTTGTGACTTGAAGCCATTGGTTCGAGTCTTGCCTTCCAGAGCAGGAGAAAGCAAGCATGCTCCCTCTTCCATGTGACAGCCCTTGAGATATTTGAAGATGGCTCTCATATCTCCCCTAGTCCCCTCTTTTCCAGAATAAAAATACCCAGCTCCTTCAACCGCTCCTCATAAGGCTTGGTTTCCAGATCCTTGATCATCTTGGTTGCTCTCCTCTGCACACAGTCCAAGTAAGACCCTCCCTCCCTCTCTTGGTTGCAGAATACCCGGCTATTTCACAGTTTATTAGGAACTGCATAACCTAAAGAGCAACTAGTGAGTTTTTAAGGAATCAGCAGAATGACACAATGGCATAAAATTGTGAAAAGCTCAGTTGAAATTCTTGAGTGCAACTCATTTTTATGTCAGTCTCCACCTGAATGAAATGATAAATTCTTCTCCAGTGGACATGTAGCAGACTGACTCCTTTGGTGCGATGTTATTTTACCCTCTACTGTCTTTTTGTGAGCTTGGTTTTGGATCCACGGGTGCCAGGAATGAAGATACCAGTTCAAACAGCACAGCTAACCAGGCCAGACCAACGACGATCCAAACGGCTGCGAGCATCTGGTAGCCCGGAAAATAGGTTCTGTCATGCTTCCTCCCTGAAAACACAGAGAAAAGCAACAATAATGTGTGAGGAGGTGATTAAAAGGACCCGCCAACTCAGTTTATCCAAATCTCATTAGGTCATGTTCACACCAAACATTTAAAAACACATTTCTACCACTGAATTGTGGGAAGATGAACACAGGAAACTGCCAATGTCCTTATTATTGCCTCTTCATGGTGGTTTGGGCTCATGATGCTGTTTGAGCCTGGTTGTGCTACCACATTTCCAATCGGTGCACATCCTATAACTTCCTGCTTAATAATAATAATAATAATAATAATAATAATAATAATAAATTTTATTTATATCCCGCCCTCCCCAGCCGAAGCCGGGCTCAGGGCGGCTAACAACAGTCAAATAATCAAACATTCTAAAAACATTTCATTATAAAAATTAATTAAAATCAAATTGGTGGCAACCATTAAGCAAAATTCTGTGCAATAAAAATAATTTATTATTTTTACCCCACCCATCTCACTGGGTTTCCCCAGCCACTCCGGGAGGCTTCCAGCATATATCAAAACATTATAAAACATACAACATTAAGAACTTCCCTATACAGGACTGCCTTCAGATGTCTTCTAAAGGTTGTGTAATTCTTTATCTCCTTGACATCTGAAGGGATGGTGTTCAACAGGGAGGGTGCCACCACTGAGAAGGCCCTCTGCCTGGTTCCCTGTAATCTCACTTCCCACAGGGGGGGAACCACCAGAAGGCCCTCAAAGCTGGACCTCAGTGTCTGGGCTGAACGATAGGGGTGGAGATGCTCCTCCAGGTATACAGGGCTGAGGCCGTTTAGGGCTTTAAAGGTCAGCACCAGCACTCTGAGTTTTATACCAGAAATATTCTAGTTTATTTTGTTGGCAACAGTTTGCTCCAGTTGTTGGTCACAGGCAGCAGTTGTGGCAGTTGCTAGCTAAGAGAATTGTGCAAAATCACTGTCCAGGCAAGCATTTTCTTTCATGTTTGCTGCAACTAGCCCAACACCCTACAACGCAGGAATCTTAAGGAAAGCATCCATGAAAAATGACGATCCAACCTCTGCTTAAAATCCTTCAAGGAAAGAGAGTCCACCACATCTCATGGGAGTTTGTTCCACTGCTGAACAGCTCTTACTGTCAGAATTTCCCCCCAAATGTTTAGTCAGCATCCCTTTTCTTGTAACTTGAAGAGATTGGTTTGTGTCCTCCCCTCCAGAGCAGGAGAAAACAAGCTTGCTCCCTCTTCCATGTGACAGCCCTTAATATATTTGAAGATGGCAATTGTATCGCCTCTCAGACTCCTTTTCTCCAGGCTAAACATACCCAGCTCCTTCAACCAATCCTCATAAAGCTTGGTTTCCAGACCCTTGATCATCTCTTCTTGAGAAACTTAAAATATGGTTTGGGTTCCAAATTATAATCATTGCAAGCCATCATTTTGGATGAAACCTGATCTGAGCTTTCATATTCTTCAGTACAACAGATTGGTTACCACCAGTACCTTGAGGCCACAAATGACCTAGTATTATCTGTAGAACCTGTTAAGCCCACAATATGAAAGTATTTTGAAAGCCTTACCTATTAGATAGTCTCCAAAACCAATGGTGCTGAGTGTAATAAATGTAAAATAGATAGCTTCACTATAATTCCAGCCCTCCATCCATTGAAAGAAGAATGCTGGCAAAATAAGAAACATTAGAATTCCCGCACCCACGAACACGAAAACGTATCTTGCTGATTTCTGAAAAATAAAGCAAAAGAAAAGAAAAGAAAAAAGGCAGTTCTCATGCAACAGAGCTCAGTTCTCTCGACCTACAGCCATGCACTGTGATTTTAGGCTGCATTAACAGATAAATAATAATAATTCCACCCTAGTTAGACTTCATCTGGAGCACAGTTTCCCGCTGATGTCACAATTTTTGGTGGTTGAGCTCTATGGTGGTTACACTCATTCCTATTTGAAGGCAGAGCAAGCGTTAATCTTCCTCGCTTAATTAGAGGGCATAATGCACATGTCTAATTTAGTCTTGTCTTACTAATCAGAGATGCATATGTATATGCAATATAATAGAAGAAGAGCCCTGCTGGATCAGGCAAGGGCCCATCTAGTCGACGATCCTGTTCTCATTGAAGCTGACCAGATACCCACAGGAAACCTGCATACAGGACCCGAGTGTAGCAGCAGTCTATGTCGGCCTCAGTCTTGTGACTGCTAAGATTAGAAATCATCTCCAGATAAAGTAACTGAATTACCTTGTTTTCTTTCCCAGACAGTTTCTCTGCACAGCTTTCGCAGATTCCTGAGACTGAAGAGCCAATATAGTTCAAGCAGAGGAGGTTGAAGGGGATTCCAAAGAGAGCAAAAATAACACAAAAGAGCTGACCTTCTTTTGTTTGGGGACAGAGGTTTCCGTAGCCTGTTGAAAGATGAAAAATGTGTTGCAAAGGACGTCAACAACTTGCGATCTGCCAATTACCGTACCTAGAGAAGTTAGTATGGCAGTGAGAGCTGGACCATAAAGAAGGCTGATCGCTGAAGAATGGATGCTTTTGAATTATGGTGCTGGAGGAGACTCTTGAGAGTCCCATGGACTGCAAGAAGATCCAACCTCTCCATTCTGAAGGAAATCAGCCCTGAGTGCTCACTGGAAGGACAGATCCTGAAGCTGAGGCTCCAATACTTTGGCCACCTCATGAGAAGAGAAGACTCCCTGGAAAAGACCCTGATGTTGGGAAAGATGGAGGGCACAAGGAGAAGGGGACGACAGAGGACAAGATGGTGGGACAGTGTTCTCGAAGCTACCAGCATGAATTTGACTAAACTGCGGGAGGCAGTGGAAGACAGGAGTGCCTGGCGTGCTCTGGTCCATGGGGTCACGAAGAGTCAGACACGACTAAACAACAACAAGAGAAGTTACAGAGTAGGGTCCCTACGAAGGGTTGTTTCCAGTGGAGAGCAGCATGTACATTGAGACTGACTGTTCCTTCCTTTCCTCTCTCCTGTACAACCCCCAAATCTGCTCCAGAGGATCCCCATACCCTCTGGAGCAGACATCGAGGATGCTCAGAGGGGTACAGAGAGGAGAAGAGGGGTAAGTTTCATTGTGCAAGCAGAGGTCTGTGCACAACCGAAATGGCAGCCTTGAATACAGCCCAATGTATTTATTTTATGTACTGCACTCACTGACCTCCTTTATGCTGATGCACTTGGTGTTGGGATAATTATGTGGGAGCTTCAAGTCTCTCCCTCCTGTTCCTTGGACCGGACAGACCCACTGTGGAAGAACTGACCTGAGATGCAATGGAAGAGGCCAAGTGTGCAGGTATGACTTTGGAGACCTTGTGAAACATTGGGTGAAATGGAGACTCATCATGGCAACCCTTTAAAAAACACACCCAAAGATTGATAATATATTTGTAACGTGAATCAGGAGTTCACTGCATTTTCGTGGCAATGAAAACAAATGTAGGTTCATCTGCAGTGAGGAGAGAGCGGAGTTCCTCCATTTGTCCCCATCATGGCTGTCAGGGAACTGCCATCAGCTCAGAGGCGAAAGGTGGAAGGGCAGTTGGGTTATAGGGAGCCTCCAAAGATTGTGCGAAGCAACTCTTCCTCCAGCGAGGAGGGAAGCCCTGCCTCCAGTGGGGAGGGGATGCAGGGATCGGAAGATGTTAGAGAGAGCCGCAACACTGAGCCTGAGCAAAGTGGGGGGGGAGGCAAGTCCTCCTTTGCCAACGCCCTCTCTGTGCAGTCGGTTTACGCGCAGAGAGGGGAGGAGAAGGATGGGGGTCAAAAGACTGTTATGCTGGGGAAATTTTAAGGACCGCCCACTCCCAGATTCTGCTAGTGACTGAGCAGACATGGACTTGAGACGCTCTGCACTGTAAATGTTTTTGTACCGATAATAAAGCCTGGAGAAGACCAGTGAGAGTTTTGCCTCTTTGCTCTCGAGCAACCATGCCGGCACATAACAATGGCTAAAATCAGTTACAATTCCCAAGCCCCAAAAGACTTGTAAATGCTCTAGGAATTTGATTTCTCTCAATTCCAGTGTGACCTAACCTGATCTGTGTGCCCCAGACTGGCCTGTGAATTGAAACATGCTTAACCTTCAGGTTTTTCAGTTCTTCAAAATTTGTGATACAGTTATTGGATTAAAAAATGAATTCCAAAATATTTATTTTGGGATAAATTTAGAAATGTATTTGATGATATGTCTTTGGTGATGAAATAGGGCAAGCAAGGAGCGTATCAGACAGAAGAACCACCATTGTGCCCAGATACCCATAATAGCCCTCAGAGTAAGCCTTCAGAGCATCTGCTCAGCAAAACCTCCATTTTAGCTTCTTTTGAGATTGGACTCAATAAAGACTTGACTGATCTATATACTACTTAATTCTTGTTAATTAATTCTTATCCAAAATGCAAATTGGCTGCTGATGTAAGAAGAGTCATTAATTAAGAGGCTAAAAAACAAAGCAAAAAGCTTATTTTAAATTATCGATGATCAATAACGTTTACCAACGGATAAGGATGATCTTGTTAGTTTAAATCTTAATCTTATATTACTTTTTACTCTCCATCCTGGTGCTGCTTATTAAAGATTGAATCCACTAGTATAGGAATAGTAATAATATAATTTTAATTTATTATTTATGTGTCGCCCATCTGACTGGGTTGCCCCAGCCACTCTGGGTGGCTTCCCCTGTTGCGCGGAAAAAAATACTTTGGTCTTGTCGGGATTCAAGCTCAAACCGTTGGAATGGAATGCACTGTTCACTTAAAGGGACAGACACAAGTTTTCAAAGCAGAGGCTGCTAAGGGAGAGATGAACAGAACTCATTATGGCAAAGACATTGATTGTTGGTATCATCCCACAATTATTGGATGAGCAATTGCAAGAGCTCACAGATGAGATGCACAGAATGGGGAATGAAAATGTATCAGAGAAAGGCCAGAATTCTTTAAAACTCATAGAACCTTTGGGGGGAAATATTGATCAACATATGGCAGAGATAGGGAAAGGATCTTGTGTACAGGTGGAATTGAACTCAGAGGGAAAAACCACCAAGCATCTGGCAATTCATAGAATCGTAGAATAGTAGAATTGTGCTTCACACCAGAAAGCTTAACCAGAGCTTTCCAAACTGTATGTCACAACACGTTAGTGTTTCAGCTGCAGTTTGTAGATGTGTCGCACGAAGGATGGAAAAGAATTAGTTTAACCATGAGTTTGCTACTAAAACTGAATTACTGTGTCACAAAATGTATAAAAAGTATGTCACCAACATGAAAAGTTTGGAAAGCTCTGGATTAGACAGTGCTAACAGGGTAGATTCTTCCACTAATTCAGTGCATGGTTTTCTGCATTGAAAGAATTCATCCAGACAAAAAGGGTGTGTGTGTGTTTTGTGTATTTTGTAGCTTACTGGAAAGAAGTGGCAATCCTATGCAAAGATGAGATTTGAGGGATGATGAAAGAACAAAAGCAAAGCCTGCAGCTTAACACAATTTATCTGAGCAAGACCAGTCGGATGCCCTGCATATTATTTTCGGGGAGAAGCCAGCCAGAACCAAATTGTCACTTCCGGCTAGTTGCTACAGAAGATGGCTGAAAATTCAATCGTCTCCATTTCAGACGGGTAATTAGAGGCTGAGATGGGAGTAATCAGCCTCCTAAACCCCTCCAGGGCCAGAGGGAGCAGTCTCATCCGCAGTCGCCCAACGCCTGGCCCAAATCTGGAAGGAATAAGGGGCTGGGGGTGCTGGATGGAAAGCCCCCACACGATTCTGTCACTCTCTGAAGCTGTCTCCACAAGCAACAAGTCTCCATTTCTTAAGATGAAAAATTGGATGTAAACAATTAATTCAGCCTCTGAAGACTTAGAAGACTTGAATGGAAAAGGGATTATCATCTGAGGTGCGAGTCTGACAGAACAGAAAGTGGGGGTGAGCCTTTATTTACTTTACTTCGATATTTGCCTATGTTTGCCTAATTTGGCAAATCCCCTCTGGAAAGAACGACTAGCGGATTTTTTTATGAAAGCAAGTGAGATTAAAAATTTTGCATTTGTTGAGATAATAAGGTTTTAACAACTCTAATAATTACTAACTGTGTGGAAATTACGGGGGGGGAGGAAAATCAAGGTTTTTGACTCTTGGTTTCCTGGAAGAAGATCAAAAGACTCCCTGATTTATTATATTGGAGTAGAAGCAACTTCTCATTAACAACTGGAGAGAGGCCAAAGAGTTCTGGATATTTGCCTGGGAGATTTGTTACGCAGCATTAATTTGGCAGGGAGCCAGGAGGGAAACTGAAAGTAGATTGACCAGCTAGCTGAATCAAATTGTATAGCTACGGGGGGGGGGGGGGGGTTGTAAACCAATTTTACTCTTCGATACTTGTATTTACAGATTTACTTGGTAAACCACCTCCAGGAAAAGCTAATGTTTGAATAGCAGCTGGTTAAGGAACAACATAAGGGACTCGGGTTAAACCACAGAGCCTAGGACTTGCCAATCAGAAGGTCAGTGGTTCGAATCCCCGTGATGGGGTGAGCTCCCGTTGCTCGGTCCCTGCTCCTGCCAACCTAGCAGTTTGAAAGCACATCAAAGTGCAAGTAGATAAATAGGTACCGCTCCAGTGGGAAGGTAAACGGCGTTTCCGTGCGCTGCTCTGGTTCTCCAGAATCGGCTTAGTCCTGCTGGCCACATGACCCGGAAGCTGTACGCCGGCTCCCTTGGCCAATAAAGCAAGATGAGTGCTGCAACCCCAGAGTCGGCCACGACTGGACATAATGGTCAGGGGTCCCTTTACCTTTAAGGAACAACATAGGGAAGACGCCCTGATTTGATTCTATTTGGACTGTGTGTCAATATGGCAGCCTCCTACAGTGGAAGTCTCCTGGACTGATTTGGCAGAAACACCATCTTGAGAAGAGAGGATGTGAATTTACAGAGGGGAAGCTTGGATTACAGATTGGGAGCATAAAGAAGAAAGGGGGGGACATAAAACCCACACAGAAATATATTGTTTTCACTTAACTCACTTGCAGAATGAACGCAGAGGCTGTTGAAAATAATGATTAACATCAGAATGAATTATGGGAATTATTGTAATGATTATGAAAAGCAGCAGAACTATGAGGTGATTAGGATTCCCTCAGATCTCGAAGCATGGGAAGTCAGCTCAAAATTTATAATTAGGCATAATATTGGAACTGTTCGATTATTGGATAATTTGTATAATTTGTATAATATGGTTTGATTGGATTGTTAAAATGGAAATTTAATAAATATTATTTAAAGAAAGAAAGAACCAAATTACCAATTGTGGATAACATAGTGCCCACGAAGAAGAAAGAATGAGTGAAATCCCAGCTGCTGTGTTTTTCATGAGGATGGGTTCCTACTGGATCTATTCCCGACCGAACAGCATTTACCAGTTTCTGCAATTGAATGCAAGACTCAGTTTGAATATTCCAACAATAAGAATAGCCCCTCCTCTGATTATCAACAGATACCACTACCAAAATCACGATGCATTCAGAAGGGATGTTCTTCTGGATCAGTCCAGCACGTTCTTCTCCCGGTGGCCAGCCCAATGTTCATGGGAAGCCCACAAACAAGACCTGAGCACAACAGCCCTCCCCTCACTTGTCACCCCCAGTTACTGGTGTGCATAGGGCTTATGCACACTCAACTTTTCCTCCACTCTTTCCAGGCAAAGGCCCACACTCCAAGGGGAGCTAATAATAATAATAATAATAATAATAATTTATTATTTATACCCCGGCCCATCTGGCTGGGTTTCCCCAGCCACTCTGGGCGGCTTCCATCAAAACACTAAAATACAATAACCTATTAAACATTAAAAGCTTCCCTAAACAGGGCTGCCTTCAGATGTCTTCTAAAAGTTTGGTACTTATTTTTCTCTTTGACATCTGGTGGGAGGGCGTTCCACAGGGCGGGTGCCACTACCGAGAAGGCCCCCTGCCTGGTTCCCTGTAACTTGGCTCCTTGCAGTGAGGGAACCGCCAGAAGACCCTCGGCACTGGACCTCAGTGTCCGGGCAGAACGTTGGAGGTGGAGATGCTCCTTCAGGTATACTGGACTGAGGCCGCTGCTTGTGGTTTGCACCAAGCTTTCCCAGTGAAAACTGTGATTTATGTTTGAGTTGTTGAAAGTGATGCAGCGGTTTCACCCTCAAAGCTTAGTGATAAAGTAGACTCCTTACACTCCTTACACAAGACTTAAAGAAGATTCTTGACTTGTCAGGATGGCAACTAGGGCTTTTTTTTAGCCGGAACTCTCTGGAACTCAGTTCCGTCACCTCTCAAGTGGGCAGCATTGCATTTATCGGAGAAGGAAGGAGGTGTTCATGGTGAGTTCCAAGATCTCCCGGCACCATTTTTCCAAGAAAAATAGCACTGATGGCAACACTGTCAGAAGTTTATATATCAAGTTCAATACTAAGTGTTTCTCTCCTTCCTCCAAAAACATACACTCCATCAATTTGCCTAATCCTCCATGGGGACAACTTTCCACATGCAGAAGGAAGGCTCTATGCTGGCCACTGATTCTGCCCCCACCTCAATTCCCACCTCCTAAACTGTATTCCCCCCATATATACTTTCTGACCTCCTAACCTCTGGTGTCATGCCACCGTCATCTCTTTCAGTCTTGCTAAAGTAATACCTTACCTGTATGAATAACTCCACCTCTTCTGGGGTGAGAGCGGTGTAGTTCAAAAAAAATTCCTCCTTCATGTGAAACATTGCCTCTTCTACTTTTTTGTAGTGATCATTCTCCAGAAGCTCAAAGACGAAGGCACCCATCACAACGTAAGTTAAGAGGCCAGCCAGCAGTAGGACGCCCTGTGCCCTGCTTATATGCATGTTGTTCTGTGTGGGAATGAGGGCCAAGGAAGAAGCAGACACAAGAGCAACTATAGTTTAGTAAGCGAGTCCTTATTTGTCTTGACCCAGACTCAACAGTACAGCCCCATAGCTGGGCACTCTCCATAGCTGGGCCCAAGCTAATGAAATGAATTTCAACAGGGAAGGTTCTGCACTTAAGCAGGAAGAAC
Source organism: Podarcis siculus (assembly GCA_034642415.1). Taxonomy (NCBI): domain Eukaryota; kingdom Metazoa; phylum Chordata; class Lepidosauria; order Squamata; family Lacertidae; genus Podarcis; species Podarcis siculus. Next base: position 7,363,743 of record JAXCMG010000059.1, read on the forward strand.
CAGATGCACAAATAGAAGATTGGGGACACATGGCTAAGTAGCAGTACATGCGAAAAGGATCCAGGGGTCTTGGTGGACCACAAGCTGAACATGAGTCAACCGTGTGTTGTTAATACCACAAGGTTTATCTAAATTATTTTTAAACATCAATGAAATGTATCATGACTTATCAATGGATATCGACAGACAGCAGTCTTTGAACCTGACGCTGTGGAGAAAGGTCAATGCTCTTAAACTGAACATAATACCTAGACTAGTTTATATCTTAAAAGAAATTCCAATTCATATACCGAGCAAATACTTTCACAATATTAAATCTTTGTTTAGAAAATGCATTTGGGGCTCTTCAGTTCCAAGAATTCATAAAACAGGAGGATTCGGGATCCCAGATTAAGAAGTGTATCACCAAGCATATATACTGTCAGGTACACAATTCTGGAGACCCACAACTGAACATAACTGTCTAGATTGGGTACCTTAGAATATTCCTACGTAGCACTGCAAGAAAGATGGGTAGCACTCGGGTCTAAATACGTTAATATTCGAGGTATTATTGAAACAACAACATCAGTTCAAACAATATGGCATCACATGCCCAAAAAATATACATTTGACCTCTTCTCCCATGACAAAATGACTTTGTGGGGAAACCCATCTTTAAAAATCGGGAAAGAAATGGTTGTATGGAAGAGGTGGATGAATTTGGATATATTAATGTTAGACCAGCTGATAAATGAAGAGGATGTATCTTATACATATTCCTTTTGAAGAGACAAATACAGACTACCTACAATGGCAATATCTCCTGATATTGCTAACCACCATCTACGGAACAGCTACTTTTACAGCCTCAGAGACCCCAGAGATAAGAAAGCAGTTGATTCATTCTTATGCAGCAAAAAACGGCCATCAACATATATAAATCAATTTGATATACAAGTACTGAGGGAGGGATGGGATAAAGAATTAGATACCTCAATTGTCACCTTACAGTGGGAAACTCTTTTAAGTGCCTTAACAGGGGATCTCTGTACCTTAAATTGAGGCTCATACAAGAAAAAATAATATTTCGAATATACTGGACCCCATTACATTTGTTTAGTAAAGGGCTATCTAAGGTATCTAACTGTTGGAGGTGCAATCAGTACAATGTTTTCCCAAAACCTATGTGTTTTTCATTGTCCTATATTGAAAGATTTTTGGCAGAAGGTAACAGAAGCTATCAACAGAACTGTACGGAATAATCTGACATTTACAGTGTAAAATATCCTTTTGAATTATATACCCAGGAAATGAAACCTTACAAAAGGACAATATGAGTGGACTCTCCATGGCCTTACCACGGCAAAAAGATGAATACTGATGAATTGGAAAAATAAAAGTGTGGCGCTCAGATGACAAAAACCATATGTGAATATGTTGCTAGAAAAACTAGAAAAAGTGAGTATTTTGAAAATGATGGTTCATGTCGTATAGGTGTCTAAAATAAAATATTGACTGTGAAAAATCAAGACTGCTTCAATGACTTCTCGGGAAAGTCAGTCGGAGTGTTAGGACACTGCATGTCAAAACACATTTTCCCTTTCCGGGTTTGATTTGGTTTCTTAAGAAATACAGTTCATTGGGAAACATGGAGGGAGAAAACCAGGAGGTTTTGTCATGTTGGAGCTAATGTGTTTTCCCGCACCCATAACCAGCCCAGGGGTCATTTGGAGGAGGGAACTGAAAGGAGCGGAGAGGTCTTTGCTTGGCTCCTCACTCACCCTGACAGGGTCCTTTGATTCTAATTCTTCTTAAATTATCCACTTCATCAACTCCCAGTATTTGATGGGAGAGTCTCAGTGGCTTCCTTCGCTGGTTAGCTATTTGGGAGGAACAGCTTAACCCCCTCCCCCATGGACTCTATGAGGTCATGAGTACATTACCCTCTTTTGCTTACCTGGTCCTCTGTGAGGTCACCACCTCTGTACCAGCTGGGCTGCTGACAGCCTCTAGGTCTGAGAGGCTGGTAGGAAGATCAGCCCACAGTATTTTAGAAATGTACAGGGAGCAAGCTTGATCTATTGTCAAGCAATGGGAATGCTCATCAGATTTGCCGATGGCACCAAACTGGGAGGGGTAGCTAATGCCACAGAAGAAAGAATCAGAATTTAGGGTTGCCATTTGTCCAGGACATGCCCTCTTTTTCATGGGCAGTGTCGTCATAGTGATCCATTAAAAAATGTTCAGTAGCAGCTTAGAGGCCAACTAAGTATGTTCTGGGTATAAGCTTTGGTGAAGTTCTGAAGAAGTGTGCGTGCACACAAAAGCTTATAACCGGAACATACTTAGAGACCAACTAAGTACGGTCTCTAAGGTACTACTGGGCCATTTTTTTATTTATTTCGACTGTGTCAGATCAACACAGTTACCTGCCGGAATCTAATAGTGACCCATAGTTAAAAGCAGAAATTGGCAAATGTGTCCTCTTTTTACAACCCTAAATTGAACCCAAGCTAACAAAATGAATTTCAGTAGGGTTCTGCACTTAGGCAAGAAGAACCAGATGCACAAATATAGGATGGGGGACACCTGGCTTACTAACAGTACATGCAAAAAGGATCTAGGGATTTTGGTGGACCACAGGCTGAACATGAGTCAATAGTGTGATGCCGCAGCAAAGCTAGTGCTATTGTTAAACCCTCAGAATGAATAAACGCTAGGATTTTGATTAATTGGGTTATGGATTAAAACATAAACTGCAGGGCTGTTCCAGACACGGAATTCCTGGAGGGGGACTGGGTGGCTTCCAGGAAGGCTGATCGATCGCCAAATGACTGATATATTGCAACACAGCAAGCAGTTTGCTAAAGAACAACTCAGTAGGTGTAAGACACTGCATTTCTACATCGTAAAAGGAAGGTTTCAACAACAGCCAGACTGGAAAGTTTAATGATTTGGGAGCTGCCAAAATATCAAACTTCAGAGAACTGGACATAAGCCCGGACTGGATGGAGTCAGATGAAGCGGCGCGGGGGGGGGGGGACAGCGGATAGGTCAATGAAGGCAGCGTACAGATTACGTTTGTTTTGATTGGTATATTTGTTGATAATATGAGACAGTGTAAAACACTGATCAGTGGTATTATATCCAGCTCTGAACCTTGCTTGTTCCTCATATAAGATGTTATTTTCTCTTAGCCAGACTGTTGGTGAGCAGATGGCGAGCATAGCGTTTGGAGGGGATATCCAAAAGGCTAATGGGGCACTAGTTTTGGGGAAGGGTTTTATCTCCTTTTTTGTAGATTTTGTAGATTGGCACGATGATGTTCAATTTCCAACCAGCTGGCATTTGAGCTGTATTATTTATGTAGGTTTTTGAATTATGGTGCTGGAGAAGACTCTTGAGAGTCCCATGGACTGCAAGAAGATCAAACACATCCATTCTTAAGGAAATCAGCCCTGAGTGCTCACAGATCGTGAAGCTGAGGCTCCAGTACTTTGGCCACCTCATGAGAAGAGAAGACTCCCTGGAGAAGACACTGATGCTGGGAAAGATGGAGGGCACAAGGAGAAGGGGGCGACAGAGGATGAGATGGTTGGATAGTGTTTTCGAGGTTACCAGCATGAGTTTGACCAAACTGCGGGAGGTAGTGGAGGACAGAGGTGCCTGGCGTGCTCTGGTCCATGGGGTCACGAAGAGTCGGACACGACTAAACGACTAAACAACAACAAAATTTATGTAGGTGAAGAGCTTAGCCAGGATGTCTTCACCTGGCCCTTTATTTAGTTTTAAACTCTCTATCAGAGATTTTATCTCTGCAGGAATAAGTATTTATAATTTATAAAGCTACTCAGTATGAAGACACTGCGTAGTGACAAAAGGTACTGCATCTAGACAGGAAAAGAAATAGATAGACACCAAGTGGTGAACCAAAGGTACTGCAAATAACTGTAAACTATTTAGAGGCTGAAGACTCTAAATATGTGGACTTAAAACTCTGATGAGTGATCTAAACCAGCCACATATTGATAAAGACAGGAACCAATTAATCAACTCTGCAATTCACGCTTTAAAGAAAGGACTTATAAATTAATTAAATTAAATTAAATTGAGGGGGCAAAACTGAGGAGTGAAACTGAGGAGGAGGACTAATTTGAAATCAACTTTGATCAATTAACTGGTCAACTTTGATCAATCAATTGTCGGTTGGCCTTTTGGAAAGAAGATAAAAAGAAGTAATTATGAACACAAAAAGACTGAACACAAATACTACCCACAAAAAAGACAATGAAAGACTGCAGAGAAAACAGGAAAGACTTTGAAAATATAAAAAAGACACAGAAGAATTTAAAATAACACAGGAAGCCACATGGGATGCTATAGCAATTGTTCAGATGCAGGACGGAGAAAGGACACTGAGACCTCGTGGCATCCCAGAGGACCCAGAAGAGCATATACAAAGGAAAATTTTTAGAAAACCGGCCACATGGTTAGTATTGGAGGAAGAGGAAATTGCAAGGAACACGTAGAATGTATTTAGAGTAAACTCCAAAAAAGAAAAGCAAATAAATGGCCAGGAGATTGTCTAATAACTTTCACCACCAATAAACGAAGGAATAAGATCTTGCAGACTAGGGGGTCAAAGAAATGTTTGAATCAAGTGAAAAGAGATTATAATCCTGAAAGAAATTCCACCACATCTATTTAAAAAAAGAAAGAAATTCCAATTTCTGGCCAAAGTATTGAAAGCCAAACCAGTAAACTATAAGTGGGAGTTTCTGGAAGCAATCTCATTCAACATCAAGGGGAAGAGACGAAGATTTGAGTCAGTTAAGGAGGCTAATATTTCTTGGAGGAAATATTGGAAGAAGTTAGGAGGGGAAAGACAGCCAATAGAGGGAGATCCTAATATTAAACAGGTGGTTTCAGATCGTGAAAGTGAGAGTGAGTGAGCAACCCAACATGTCCTATAGGATTTTTTTTCTTTTCCCCCTTTCCCCCTCTTTTGTTCATTTCTTTGTTTTTTAATTCACTAGGACTTAATCACCATAATTTTCCTCTCTGTTCTGTTTTTAACAATAAAGGATGACTTTAAAAATACTTACATAGAGAGTAAATAGTTTGAATGACAAAAAGAAGAGAAACAAAGTAGAGCATATAGTGATTAAACAAAAACTGGATATAATTTGTGTACAAGAAACGTATGTAAAGAGAAAACATAAGAGAATATTGATAAATCCCAAACTAGGAGTAGAATTTATATCCTCAGACCAAGCAAAAAAGAGGGGCGTGGTGATTTATGTTAATCCAAGTTTAGAGCCACAATTAATGTATAAGGACACCAATGGAAGAATAATAATAATTAAAATAACAATCCAAAGGGAATCAGTGATTATAATAGGAGTATATGCACCCAATGAGAGGAGATCAGAGTTTTACAAAGGATTGGAGGAAAAATTAATGGATTATATGTAGGAAAAATAATATTGCTAGGGGATCTAAACGGGATAATTAACTCAGAATTAGACAGAACTTTGGGAGGAAAGGATAAAGAAATGGGTAAACTTCCGCGTAGTTTTCTAGAACTAATCAAGAATTTTGAAATTAGAAGACTCATGGAGACATAGACACCATACAGAAAAAGAATTTACTCATTTTTCAGAGCCAAATAAATTGGCCAGTAGAATTGACGTTCTATGGCTCTCTAAAGAATTACGAGGGAGAATAGATAAGACAGAGATTCTGCCGAAGACTATTTCAAACCATAACCCAGTGATGCTAAACTTAAAAAAAGAAGGGATTAAAGGAATAAGACGATGGAGACTTAATGAATCTCCATTAAACACTGAGAAAATAATACAAGGTGCCCCCAAAAATAGAAGAATTTTTTGAGATTAATAATAACCAGGGCACTGACATTAAGGTGGTTTGGGACACTAGGAAGGCCATGATAAGGGGGTATTTTATAAAAACAAAACTCAATTTTAAGAAAGAAAAAAGCAGAATTATTGTTGTGGTGGTTGTTGTTGTTCTTTAGTCGTTTAGTCGTGTCCGACTCTTCGTGACCCCATGGACCAGAGCACGCCAGGCACTCCTGTCTTCCACTGCCTCCCGCAGTTTGGTCAAACTCATGCTGGTAGAGAACACTATCCCACCATCTTGTCCTCTGTCGTCCCCTTCTCCTTGTGCCCTCCATCTTTCTCAATCTTTTCCAGGGAGTCTTCTCTTCTCATGAGGTGGCTAAAGTATTGGAGCCTCAGCTTCATGATCTGTCCTTCTAGTGAGCATCCAGGGCTGATTTCCTTAAGGATGGATAGGTCTGATCTTCTTGCAGTCCATGGGACTCTCAAGAGTCTCCTCCAGCACCATAATTCAAAAGCATCAATTCTTCGGCGATCAGCCTTCTTTATGGTCCAGCTCTCACTTCCATACATCACTACTGGGAAAACCATAGCTTGAACTATACGGGCCTTTGTTGGCAAGGTGATGTCTCTGCTTTTTAAGATGCAGAATTATTAGAAGAAATTAAAAAGAAAGAGAAAGATCTTTATAAGAAACCGAATAATGATTTAATTAGACAAGAAATCAAATTATTACAAATGGAATATGCAACTACCTTAAAACAAGAAATTGAGTGGAATCTAAAAACTTTGAAGTGTAAAAGCTTTGAAGGTTGTAACAAACCTGGAATGTTTCTATCCTGGCAACTCAAAAATGGAGAAAAGATAAATTAATCAAAAGACTAAAAATAGGAGGGAAAGTGATAGACAATCCAAAAATGATTATACAAAGCTTTGTAAAATATTATAAAGAATTATATAAAAAAGAAATAGACAACCCAGAAGAAATAGATCAAATTTAAGTTGTCATAAAATGTCTGATATAACAAAAGAAAAAATGGAGATGTTAAACACCCCTGTTTCAACAATGGAAATACAAAACGGTCAGGTGTCCCTTTACCTTTAATATTGTTGTGAAAATATGTGTTGAATGTTTAATAAAGAAGGAAGGAAGGAAGGAAGGAAGGAAGGAAGGAAGGAGGGAAGGAAGGAAATGTTACTGTCTATAACTGTAAACGTACCTGCTCGGCTGAATGTGAAGGCAACTTAACAGCTTGCCTGCTTTGACATGTTTGAGAGATCCACAGCGCCACCTACAGATCCAACACACCAATCCATAAACTGAAACACTTTATTGAATGGGTCATTCATAAAGCACAGGCAAACCATTCATGAAGAATGTTGACAATCCATTGACAAATTTGCCCATTCTGAGAATTGTCAATAACTGTATCTTCAAACAACAGGAGCCAGGAATGCCCGATCATAACCGGTGATGCCCAGCCAGCTCTTTAGCCTTCCATTACTTCACCAGAGAAGACTCCCTGGAAAAGACCCTGATGCTGGGAAAGATGGAGGGCACAAGGAGAAGGGGACGACAGAGGACGAGATGGTTGGACAGTGTTCTCGAAGCTACCAGCATGAGTCTGACCAAACTGCGGGAGGCAGTGGAAGACAGGAGTGCCTGGCGTGCTCTGGTCCATGGGGTCATGAAGAGTCAGACACGACTAAACGACTAAACAACAACAACAAGTGACGTACCCCGTGAAGGCGGGAAGTGGGAAAAAGCACCTGTAATGAAAATGTAGATAAGTGTGTTTTGCCTTTTGTTCAGGATTCTCCTCCTTCGTGTGTGTCGTGAGCAAGGACCCTGTTGCAACAGTACATTTCTATTGCAATAAAGATCAGCTTTACTAGCCGCTTTGCTTTAATATATATCCCTGGCTGGTCTCTTTCAGGCTCCTGCACCCTTAAGGAACAGGGGCGATTTCCACTTAATTTTTTACAACACACGCAAACGGTTTCTCCCGGGGGAATATTGTGGTGTTTCTAAATTGCAAGGGGAGGTACAGCCATCTTTCTTCCAGTTAGCATCTCTTGTTGCAAGTCAGTTGCATTTCCCCAGAAATGATCCGCAGCATTTGATCTCTGTGAAATGCACCCAGCGTGAACTTGCTTTGCACTGATGAAGTGCTTTGTGGCCTGGCAGCACCATCCCTGTGATAAACAACAGTCCTCCCTTTTTCCTGCGCCGTGTTATGACTCTCATTTAAAACCTTTCTATATCTGAGGGCTGGGAAGAGAGGAGCATTTGGGTAGCTGTTTAAAGACAAATGCCTCTGTAAAGGCAAGGAACAACAGCAATGTCATCCTCTTCCCTAATAACTAGGATTGACAGGTCTCACGGGGCCAGTGAAGTAGCCATGCTCATGAAAGTGCCCCAAATATTTACTTGTGTGTGGTTTCTCTTCTTCTTTTACTCGCAGGAAGAAGTGCAGGTGGAGTTTTCTGCAACTTGACTCTGGGAGCACCGCCTGTTGTTTAGCCTCAGGAAGCAAAGTACAGTCATACCTCGGGTTGAAGTAGCTTCGGGTTGAGTGTTTTCGGGTTGCGCTCTGCGGTGACCCAGAAGTAACGGAGCACATTACTTCCGGGTTTCGCCGCTCGCACATGCAGAGATGCTCGAAATGACGTCAACCGCATGCGCAGAAGCGGCGAAACGCAACCCACGCATGCGCAGACGCGCAGACGCTGGTTGCGTTCACTTCAGGATTCGAACGGAGCTCCAGAACGGATCCCGTTCGCATCTAGAGGTACCACTGTATCATAAAATCCTAGAACGGTAGAGTTGGAAAGGACCCCAAGAGTCATCTAGTCCAACCCGCTGCAATGTAGGTTGCCCCCGAGGTCTCTGGATGTTTCCCAAAGTTTTAGGGTCTTTCCCCCCCCCCACCTCATTCTCAGTGCCTCCAGACAAAAGAGTAAAGCAGGATTTAAGAGCCCCTAACTACAATAAGCTGAGCTCTGTTCTTTGGGACGTGTCGCCATTGCTTTGACTTCCTCCTCAGGAATGAGAGGAGGGATGCCTAAAGAGAAATGCAAACCCAAAAGGGTTTGCTAAACCCCTGTGTGAAGTGTACAGCTTTGCTTCAGTTTTGCCATTTCCTCTACCTCTTTGCTCATCAGGCTCTGTGCCTCAACCCTTGTGGAAACAGTCCCAAAATATGTAGTGTGGTAGGACAGCTGGGGGGGGGGGAAATCACATCCGGCAGCAAATGTGCCCCTTTGGTTATAGCTTTGCTCCTAGAGCATAATATACATCAGGAGGCTTCATTTGGTCAGAATTGAATATACACCTCCAGAGTAAAAACTAAATCCATTGCTCCTGGCAAATGAGCCACCCTAAATGCTAAATGCTGTGAAAATTTGTGTCGTGGACTTTTTAGACTTGTCTACTCATGTACTATCTGAAACCCAAGGGGCGCATTGCTTGCCAGATGTGAAATACATTGGCATTATTTGCAGCTCTCCTACTCAGAAATTAACAGGCATTACAGGCTTAGATCTATTAATTTCAGGTGGTTTTGAAAAAGATTAGTTGGCTACAGCCCCTTGTTGTTGTTGTGGGAGTGCCTCCAGCTGTATGGGAGCTGAACATCCAACCACCAGCATTGAGATGGAAGACTCTCCTTTCCCAAACTGAGTGGTAGAACATCTGCTTAGCAGGCAGCGAGTCCTGAGTTCAAACTCCAGCGTTTCCAAATTCCTGTTTGAAATTCTGAATTGCCGCTTGCGGTCAGTCTAGACAGTATTGTGCCAAATGGCCCACTGGTCTGACTCTGTGTAAGGCAGCTCTCCGTGTCCCTAAGCATTCTAAATGGAGTGTATTTGTTAAGGAATGCAGACTCTCCAAGTTTCCATCCCTATTTTGATATGATCCTTAGGATGTCCCTATTTTCACTGGAGAAAAGCTGGAGAGTATGGGAATGACTCCATCTCACTAAGAACCAGGAGGCTACCAAGAAGCTGGGAGTAATGTGGGATGTAACTTGTCCAAGTTCCCTCAATATTGTGGACCAGTGTTCTTTGAATATTGTTGAAACAGATCATGGTTCAAATTCTTCATTGGTTTAGATTAAATCTCTCCTTACCTAGACAAATGAATTAGAACTGTTTCCCCATATATATATATATATATATATGCTTTCGTAGATTTTCACGGGTACAGGAATGCAGGTTTTGGTGTCC
>JAXCMG010000059.1:7393812-7462030 GCA_034642415.1 Podarcis siculus
GGAGGTGTTCATGGTGAGTTCTGGGAACTTCCGATACCTCTTTTCCTGGAAAAATAACACTGATGGCAACACTATAACAAGCTTTATTGTTTATATCTCAAGTTCAATACTAAGTGTTTCTCTCCTTTAACCACAAGAGAGGGTTTGGTCTCCTTCCTCCAAAAACATACACTCCATCAATTTGCCTAATCCTCCATGGGGATAACTTTCCACATGCAGAAGGAAGGCTCTATGCTGGCCACTGATTCTGTCCCCACCTCAATTCCCACCTCCTAAACTGTATTCCCCCCATATATACTTTTTGACCTCTTAACCTCTGGTGTCATGCCACCGTCATCTCTTTCAGTCTTGCTGAAGTAATGCCTTACCTGTATGAATAACTCCACCTCTTCTGGGCTGAGATTGGTGTAGCTCCAAAAAAAAATCCTCCTTCGTGTGAAACGTTGCCGCCTCTTCTACATTTTTGTGGTGATCGTTCTCCAGAAGCTCCTGAGCACAACAGCCCTCCGCTCACTTGTCACCCCCAGTAACTGGTAGGCATAGGGCTTATGCACACTCAACTTTTCCTCCACTCTTTCCAGGCAAAGGCCGCACTCCAATAGCACTGATGACAACACTATAACAAGCTGTGTTGTTTATATCTCAAGTTCAATATAAGTTTGAACTTATAAGTTCAATATAAGTTTGAACTTATATAAGTTGAACAATATAAGTTTGAACTTATAAGTGTTTCTCTCCCTTGAGCCCAAGAGAGGGTTTGGTCTTCTTGCTCCAAAAACACACTTTAGTAGCAATGCATATATTATTACCCCTTGGCTTGCCTGTCTTCATAAATTCTTCTGGACAGAGTGTGATTGGAGTATTGGCTCTCCCATATTTTCAGTCAACAAAACAATTGTGAAACTACCCCATCTCCCACCCTCTGTTCTAAGGCACAAAGACACACTTTTCAAGGCAGTTAACCAGACAATGATTGAGCTTTTCTGTGACCTTGAACAGAGTCACCTGTTTTGCAGCTGCTACATGACGTATGTTCTCCTTTTCCCAATATATTTTTATAAAATACGTGTCCCAACAAATATAGTACAGTTGAACCTTGGTTTTTTAATGCCTTGGTACTCTGACATTTTGGCTCCCAAATATCGCAAACCCAGAAGTGAGTGTTCCGGTTTGCGAATGTTTTTCATAAGCTGAATGTCTGACGCAGCTTCCATGCCTTCCAATTGAGTGCAGGATGTGCCTGCAGCCAATCGGAAACCACGCCTTGGTTTTCGAATCGTTTCAGGAGTCAACGGACTACTAGAACAGATTAAGTTCAACAACCAAGGTTTGAATGTACAAATATTAACAAAAACCCACCCTTAATAGCTGAGGAAACGTAAATTTGGGTTTTCCGAGGCAATGATTCAGCTTTTCTGTGAGCTTGATTGGAGTCACCTGTTTTGCAGCTGCTACATGGCGTATGTTCTCCTTTCCCTAATTTATTCTTTGCAAAATACGTTTCCCAACAAATACAGTACTAATACTAACAAAAACCTGCTCCTTATAGCTGAATCGGAGCAAAAGTCAATTTGGGTTTTCAATGATTGCTGTTCACAAGCTGGTTTTCACAAGGAAAGCCCCAGAGCAACGAAATGGTGCTCAGACACGGAGCTTTAAATCATGGCCAGGCCTGGAGAGAGTGGAGGAAAGCTCAGTGTGGAGAAGCCCAGGCTGCCCCCAACAGTGTTGGCAGAACACAGCCATAAAGGTTAGTAGCCATTCATTGTCTTATCCTCCATCAATTTGCCTAACCCTCCATGGGGATAAAATTTCACATGCAGAAGGAAAGGTGAGTCCTTATGGCTTTATGCTGGCCACTAATTCTGTCCCCGCTGCCAGCATGAGTTTTGACCAAACTGCGGGAGGCAATGGAAGACAGGAGTGCCTGGCGTGCTCTGGTCCATGGGGTCACGAAGAGTTGGGCACAACTAAACGACTAAACAACAACAATTCTGTCCCCACCTCAATTCCCACCTCCTAAACTGTATTCCCCCCCTATATACTTTCTGACCTCTTAACCTCTGGTGTCATGCCTTGGTCATCTCTTTCAGTCTTGCTAAAGTAATGCCATACCTGTATGAATAACTCCACCTCTTCTGGGGTGAGAGCGCTGTAGTTCAAAAGAAAATCATTTTTCAGGTGAAACACTCTATCTATTACTTTTTTGTTGTGATCCTTCTCCAGAATCTCAAAGACGAGGGCACCCATCACCACATAAGTCATGAAGCCAGCCAGCAGTATGACGCCCTGTGCCCTGCTCACACGCATGTTGTTCTGTGTGGGAATGAGGGTCAAGGAAGAAGCAGACACAAGAGCAACTATAGGTTAGTAAGCAAGTCCTTATTTGTCTTGACCCAGACTCAACAGTACAGCCCCATAGCTGGGCACTCTCCATAGCTGGACCCAAGCTAACCAAATGAATTTCAACAGGGACAAATGTAAGGTTCTGCACTTAGGCAGGAAGAACCAGATGCACAAATAGAAGATGGGAGAGCCAGTGTGGTGTAGTGGTTAAGAGCGGTGGACTCGTAATCTGGTGAACCGGGTTCGCTTCGCCGCTCCTCCACATGCAGCTGCTGGGAGACCTTGGGCTAGTCACACTTCTCTGAAGTCTCTCAGCCCCACTCACCTCACAGAGGGTTTGTTGTGGGGGAGGAAGGGAAAGGAGATTGTTGGCCGCTTTGAGACTCCTTCGGGTAGGTATAAAGCGGGATATCAAATCCAAACTCTTCTTCTAAGTAGCAGTACACGCAAAAAGGACCCAGGGGTCTTGGTGGACCACAAGCTGAACATGAGTCAACTGTGTGTTATTATTACCACAAGATTGATCTAAATTAGCATTATTAAACATCAACAAAATGTATCATGACTTATCAATGTATATCAACAGATAGCAGTCATTGAACCTGACCTTGTAGGGGAAAGACAATGCTCTTTAGAACTGTATCACTAAGCATATTTACTGTCAGGTACACAATTCTGGAGACCCACAATTGAAAGTAACTCCAAATTGGGCTACCTTGGAATATTCCTACGTAGCACTGCAAGAAAGATGGGTGGCACTCGGGTCTAAATACATTAATATTCAAGATACAATTGAAAAAATAACATTAGTTCAAACGATATGGCATCACATATTCAAAAAATATAAATTTGACCTTTTCTCCCATGACAAAATGGCTTTGTGGGGAAACACATCTTTAAAAATCGGGAAATACTGTAATAGGTTAAGATCTGGTGAATTACAATAACAACTCTGTGAAGTATAGAGTTTTGTGGTTTTTTCACCCCATCTCCCCCTTTACTTTGCCTTCTACACGGCTGCTGTTTCTCCCCCCAAAAATGTCTCTAGAATATAACATTGCAAGGAAGCTCTGAGGACAAAACCATATGTGAATATGTTGCTAGAAAAACTAGGGGGAAATGTGCTTCATGTTTTATAGGCGTCTAAAATAAAAGATTGAAGACAGGAGTGCCTGGCGTGCTCTGGTCCATGGGGTCACGAAGAGTCAGAGAGGACTAAAGGACTAAACAACTAAACAACAACAAAATAAAAGATTATATTGACTGTGAAAAATCAAGACTGCTTCAGTGACTTCTCGGGAAAGTCGGTCGGAATGTTAGGACACTGCATGTCAAAACACACTTTCTCTTTCCGGGTTTGTTTTAGTGTTTTTTAAGAAATACAGTTCATTGGGAAACATGGAGGAAGAAAACCAGGAGGTTTTGTCATGGTGGAGCTAATGTGTTTTCCCACATCCATAACCAGCCCAGGGGTCATTTGGAGGAGGGAATTGAAAGGAGCAGAGAGGTCTTTGCTTGGCCCCTCACTCACCCTGACAGGGTCCTTTGATTCCAAATCCTCTTAAATGATCCACTTCTTTGACTTCCAATATCTGATGGGAGAGTCTCAGTGCTTCCCTTTCACTGGGTAGCTATTTGGTAGAAGCAGCCTGACCACACCTTCATGGGCTCTATGAGGTCATGGGTATATTACTCTCTTTTGTGGACTGGCTTACCTGGTCCTCTGTGAGGTCACCCCCTCTGTACCTGCTGTGCTGCTGAAAGCCTCCAGGTCTGAGAGGCTGGTGGGAAGATCAGCCTTCAATATTTTAGAGGGAGCAAGCTTGATCTATTGTTACATCCAGCAATGGGAATGCTCATCAGATTTGCAGATGGCACCAAACTGGGAGGGGCAGCTAATGCCGCAGAAGAAAGAATCAGGATTGGGGGTGCCATTTGTCCTCTTTTTCCAGGACATGTCCCCTTTTTCATGGGCAGAATCATAGCGATCCATAGCTAAAAGCAGAAGTCAACAAGTGTGTCCTTTTTTTTGCAACTCTACATTGAGTCCCAGCTAACGAAATGAATTTCAGTGGGGACAAATGTCAGGTTCTGCACTTAGGAAGGAAGAACAAGATGCACAAATATGGGGGAGGCAATCTGGCTTACTAGCAGATTGTGACATGTGAAAAGGATCTAGGGGTTTTGGTGGACCACAGGCTGAACATGAGTCAATAGTGCAATGCAGCAGCAAAGCCAATGCTATTGTTAAACCCTCAGAATGAATAAATGCTAGGATTTTGGTTAATTGGGATATGGATTAGATTAGAACATAAACTGCAGAGCTGTTCCAGATAGGGAATTCCTGTGCTGGCTTATGCAAATTATCCTGGCTGACCTCTGGCTATCAAGAGTACAATAGGGGCCATTAACAATGCAAGGGAATTTCCCTCTTGACCTTAGGTGTGAACAAAGACTGGGGATTTGGGAGTTTGCCAGGGTACCTGCTCTGGGGGGGGGGCAAGCGGTTTCTGGGAGAAAGAATGTGGGGGGAGGAGAGATTCATCTTGGAGAGAGAGGCTGTATGCATGCACTGCTGCCTCTTGAACTGGCCATGCCGTAAGAGCTGGACTCCTTCCATGCAGACTGAAGGTGTAAATAGCTGAATAAACCCTATTTCTTAAAGTACAACAGTTTCCACCATTTCTTCCATTCTCCAAAGTGACTCTCGGCTACATCAACAGAAATAGTGTCCCGATCACAGGAAGTAATAAAGATAAAAGGTAAAGAACCCAAGGATGGTTAAGTCCAGTCAAATTTAACTATGGGGTGTGGCGCACATCTCTGCTTTCAGTCCGAGGGAGTCGGCATTTGTCATCAGATACCCCTGGTAGTGAGGCTGCATCCATGTGATATAAGTAAAAAAAACCTGCTCCTTTTCCCTTATGGGGTACCCAAGAGCCCATACAGAGTCCTTACATAGGTTCCCTATTGGTAGGAGAAAATAACAGAGACCAACCAGAGAATATTGAGAAGCAAAGCAGCCCGTAAGCCTGATATTTATTAACTGTTGCAACAGGGTGCTCCCCCACATGCAGGAGAGAGGAGGAGGACCCCGAGCCATGCGTGCAAGCCCTTATATAGACGTTTTAAATTGCCCGCCCTGGAGTCCAAGACCACCCCCAGAAACATCATACCTACATCACAGACTTGAAGCCATTGGTTTGAGTCATAGCTGTCAACTTTCAGATTTGAAAATAAGGGATCAGCAGCCTCACCTGTCCCAGGCACTCCTGTCTTCCACTGCCTCCGGCAGTTTGGTCAAACTCATGCTGGTAGCTTCGAGAACACTGTCCAACCACCTCGTCCTCATGGTTCAATGTTACTAGTGAGCAAAGTTACCCAGTCAGGATTTGAATCTTGCTCCTAACTTTGGGGGTTAAGTTTCTATTTAGCTGTCCATTAATACTGACAAACCGTATCTCCCATTCATCTCTCAGATCCCCTTGTAAATCTAAAGTACTGACCTCACCACATCCTGCGGTAAAAAAATCCCCCAAGTTAATTACACATTGTGTAGAGGTAAGTGTGTGAAGCTACAGCATTCCTACTATCAGCTTAAGTGACACATTCACTCTTTCTCTCTCTCTCTCTCTCTCACACACACACAGACACAGACAGAGAGAGTAGAGCCCCTCTGAGCCAAAAGCCCAAAAGCAGAAAGCCCAGCCAGCAGCCAAACGAAGCCTCAAGCAGTGGTTCCTACAGCACAGCAACCCGGCAAAGGGATACAGCAGCAAGGAAAACCACACCATCACCTCTCCGCTGGGAAGCGCTGAAGCAAAGGCGAGTCCCCAGGCAACGTGGCCGATTTGATCGGCACAAGGCATGCAAGCTCCACCCCCCAGTGGTTCTCAGACTGCTTAGTGGTGAGCAACGCAGCCAAGCAACGCAGCTGAGGAGCCTCCCTGGCCGGCAGGGAGGGAGAGGAGCTGCTTCCTTTGAAATCCAGGAAATTTACACGATATCAACAATCCGGGGTAGCAGCGGGAAACGGCGCTGGAATAAGGGAGTTTCCCTCCAAATAAAGGAAGGTTGACAGCTATGGTTTGAGTCCTCCCCTCCAGAGCAGGCGAAAGCAAGCATGCTCCCTCTTCCATGTGGCAGCCCTTGAGATATTTGAAGATGGCTCTCATATCTCCCCCCGTCCCCTCTTTTCCAGAATAAAAATACCCAGCTCCTTCAACCACTCCTCATAAGGCTTGGTTTCCAGAACCTTGATCATCTTGGTTGCTTTAAGGCTGTGTGGAGATAAACTTTCGAACCAAAGCATGTTTTTAGAAGACTGTGGAATGTATAAGAGCTTTGTTATGACGCAGTCAAAAATGCCGACGCCATTTTGGGAAGCTCTGTCGGAGGACTAAGTCCGGGAGGAGAACGAGTGAAAGAGAGCTTTTCTAAATCGTGGGAGAAACTCCTCAAAGAGGTCTTAAGAGCGACAGAGCTATAAATTTACGATGGAAAAAGTGATCTTATCTCCGAAGGTGATGATTTATGGGAACCATCTGGAATTGGGGAATGACAACGGGAAATCCACACAGGAGTATTATTGGCGTTTATCGGCTTAAGGAGACCATCAGAAGAGACCATAAAGGACAAAGAGAAAATATATGAATAAGAAGTGATGTGGAAACAGCAAGAGAAGATTGGAAAGAACTGTAAATATGTGCTTGGACTGTTTGAACATCTATCCGGACTTATTTGGACTGATTTGGACATTAATGCAGAAGTAAGGATTTAGATCAGAATCCTTCCTCGGATCTGGAAGTATGGGACCCCCCAACAAAATTTAAAAATTCGGCTCTGTAATTTGGAATTTATGCGATGTGGTTTGATTTGATGTGATTGGCCGGTTAATAAAATTTATTTTTTTAAAAAAAGATCATCTTGGTTGCTCTCCTCTGCACACAATCCAAGTAAGACCGACCCTCCCACTCTTGGCTGCAGAATACCAGGCTATTTCACAGTTTATTAGGAACTGCATAACTTAAAGAGCAGCTAGTGAGTTTTTAAGGAATCAGTTAAATGTCACACTGCCATATAATTATAAAAAGCTCAGCAGAAGTTCTTGAGTTTAGCTGATTTTTATGTCTGTCTCCACCAGAATGCAATGATAAATTCTCCTCCAGTGGAAATCTAGCAGACTGACTCCTTTGGGGTGGTGTTATCTTCACCGTTTACTCTTTTTTGGTGAGCTTGGTTTTGGATCCACAGGTGCCAGGAATGAAGATACCCGTTGAAACAACACAGCTATCCAGGCCAGACCAAAGACGATCCAAACGGCTCCAAGCATCCGATAGCCCGGAAAATAGGTTCTGTCCTGCTTAATCCCTGGAGACACAGAGAAAAGCAACAATAATGTGTGAGGAGGTGATTTAAAGCAGTGTTCCCCAACCTTGGGCCTCCAGCTGTTTTTGGACTACAACTCCCATCATCCCTCGCTAGCAAGACCAGTGGTCAAGGATGATGGGAATTGTAGTCCAAAAACAGCTTGAGGCCCAAGGTTGGGGAACACCGATTTAAAGTACTTACCAATTCTGTTTATCTAAACTTCGTTAGCTCACATTTACACCATACATTTAAAAGACTTTTCTACCACTGAATTGTGGGAAGACGAACACAGAAAACTGCCAATGTCCTTATTATTGCCTATTTGTGATGGTTTGGGCACATTATGCTGTTTTGGCCTGCAAAAGCTTTGAGGTGGTTGCCCTACCACATTCCCAATCTGTGCACATCCTATAACTTCCTGCTTAATAATAATAATATTTGTACCCCACCCATCTGACTGGGTTTCCCCAGCCACTCTGGGAGGCTTCCAGCATCTATCAAAACATTATAAAACATACAACATTACAAACTTCACTGTACATTTACAGGTAGGTAGCCGTGTTGGTCTGCCGTAGTCGAAACAAAATAAAAAAATTCCTTCCAGTAGCAACTTAGAGACCAACTAAGTTTGTTATTGATATACATCTGAAGAAGTGTGCATGCACACGAAAGCTCATACCAATAACAAACTTAGTTGGTCTCTAAGGTGCTACTGGAAGGAATTTTTTTACAGTGGTACCTCGGGTTACATACGCTTCAGGTTACATACGCTTCAGGTTACACACTCCGCTAACCCAGAAATAGTGCTTCAGGTTAAGAACTTTGCTTCAGGATAAGAACAGAAATCGGGTTCCGGTGGTGCAGCAGCAGCAGGAGGCCCCATTAGCTAAAGTGGTGCTTCAGGTTAAGAACAGTTTCAGGTTAAGAACGGACCTCCGGAACGAATTAAGTACTTAACCCGAGGTACCACTGTATTTTGTTTCCCTATACAGGGCTGCCTTCAGATGTCTTCTAAAGGTTGTGTAGTTCTTTATCTCCTTGACATCTTCCTGGTTCCTTGTAACCTCACTTCTTGCAGTGAGGGACCCATCAGAAGGCCCGCGGAGATGGACCTCAGTGTCCGGGCTGAACAATGGGGGTGGAGTTGCAGTTCCAACCAAGAGAAAGGTGCAAAATCACTGTCCAGTAAAACATATTGAGCATTTTCTTTTCTTTCATGTTTGATGCATCCAGCCCAACCCTCTGCAATGCAGGAATCTCAGCTAAAGCATCCATGACAGATGGCCATCCAACCTCTGCTTAAAATACCCCAGGGAAAGAGAGTCCACCACCTCTCATGGGAGTCTGTTCCACTGCCAAACAGATCTGACTGTCACAATTTCCCCCAAATGTTTAATCCGAATCTTCTTTCTTGCAACTTGAAGCCATTGGTTTGAGTCCTACTTGTCAGGGATCTAGCAGGGTCAGACAAATGGGAGGGGTCTGACATGGACAATGAGAGAACACAATCACAGGCAGGGCAGGAGTGGGTTAACTTGACCCCCTTCCTTCTCAGTCTTACAAATTTGGCAGAGTAACAGAGAATGAGACCCAAGGTAGAGACATCTTGAGGTTACTAGGCAACCATGAAGGGAAGAGAGTTCAGGGGAATCTTCAGTGGAGAACAAAAAGAGGGAGTTCCTATGGTCTCCTCACAGCAGGAGGGAGGAGAGGGTGAGAAGGCTATGTAAGGGTCAGAGGAGCAGGGCCAGACGTTGTCAAACCTTCTGTTGTCTGAGGAACGGAAACTCAGACTGAGCACCTGATTACCAGAGAATGATTGGTGTGTGCCGCGCTTTGTTTCTTTGATCTGTAAATAAACGTACATGAATTTTCCAGAGGCTCGTTACTGCATACTGGAGCCATCTGACTGCCTGAGATCATTATACTACTCTAAAGATTAAGAGAAAACAAGCATGCTCCCTCTTCCATGTGACAGCCCTTGATATATTTGAAGATGGCTACCTTGTCTCCTCTCAGCCTCCTCTTTTCCAGGCTAAACATATCCAGCTCCTTCAACCATTCCTCATAAGGCTTGGTTTCCAGACCCTTGATCATCTTGGCTGCCCTTCTCTGCACATGTTCCAACTTGTCAACAGCCTTCTTAAACTGTGGTGCCCAGAACTGGACACA
Organism: Podarcis siculus; assembly: GCA_034642415.1. Lineage (NCBI taxonomy): Eukaryota > Metazoa > Chordata > Lepidosauria > Squamata > Lacertidae > Podarcis > Podarcis siculus. Next base: position 7,403,701 of record JAXCMG010000059.1, read on the forward strand.
GTATTCTAGGTGTGTTCTGACCAAGGCAAAATAGAGTGGTACTATTACTTCCCTTGATCTGGACACTAGGCTTCTACAGATGCAGCCGAGAATAGAGTTAGCTCCCCCCCACACACACACATACACACTGCTGCATCACACGGTTGACTCATGTTAAGCTTGTGGTCCACCAAGACCCCTAGATCCTTTCCGCATGTACTGCTAGTAAGCCAGGTGTCCCCCATCCTATATTTGTGCAGCTGGTTTTTCTTGACTAAGCGCAGAACCTTACATTTGTCCCTATTGAAATGTATTTTGTTAGCTTGTGCCCAGTTCTCCAATCTGTTAAGGTCATTTTGAATTGTGATTCTGTCTTCTGTGACATTAGCTACTCCTCCGAGTTCAGTGTCAGCTGTACATTTGAGAAGCATCCTCTCAGTTCATTCAGCCAAGCATTTATAAAGACGTTGAACAACAACAGGCCCAGAACAGAACCCAGTGGCACACCACTTGTCACTTTTTTCCAGGATGTTGAGGAACCATTGATGAGTACTCTTTGGGATGGCTTCTGTAAATCCAGACCTGTTCCTGGAAAATAGGGATACTTGGAGGGTCTGTAGTTGAGAAACTTAAAATATGGTTTGGGTTCCAGATTATAATCATTGCAAGTCATTATTTTGTATGAAACCTGAACTGAACTTTCTTATTCTTCAGTACAGCAGATTGGTTGCCACCAGTACCTCCCCCCCCCCTTTTAATTAAAGACTTTATTGATTTACAAAATTGTGTGCAATGTCTCTCTCCCGTATTTTTTCCATGTAACATTTTTACAAATCAGTTTCATTTGTTGAGACATTAGGAAGAAAAGGGGTGGAAGATGAGTGGGGTTGGGGTCGGGTGGCGATGTTTCTCTTTTACTTACTATATGTAGGGTTTGGTGTCAGCTTTGCTTGTGCAGGTTCTTTGCTGTTCCCTTGTGTTCCTTTGGTGGTGAGAGAGGTTGGGGTTGGCCTAGGGTGAGATTATTCATTTGTGGTTGGCTGTGGTGGTCTTTGTTTTCATGTGTGAGTGGGGTGGGTGGGTGTTTTGGATCAGGTTAGCCATATTGATTTGTATGCTGTTGATGGGTTTTTGTCATTGTCTTGTTGGGCTGTGTACGTGATAAAGGGGAGCCATACCGGGTTGAAGGTGTCTTCTTCTATTTGTCCCCTTGTCAGTTTCAGTTTATTGGATAATTTTTCTAGTCAGCCTGTTTCCCATACTATTTGGTACCATTGGTCCATGCTTACTCCTGACAGGTCTCTCCAGTGTTTGGCTATGATGCTTCTGGCTGCTGAAAGTAGGTGGGTTATGAGTTCTTTGTGGTGTAAGTGGGCATTATTGTCTTGGAAGATGTTTAGTGAGGCCAATTCTGGGGTGGTTTCTAATACTTGCTTGGTTATTTTACTTATTTCTCGTATGGTTCTTGTCCAGAATAGTTGGGTTTGGGGGCACTCCCACCACATGTGGAGGTATGTGCCTGTGGAGGTGCACCCTCTTCAGCATTTTGGTGAGGTTCCTGGACATATTAGCTAGTTTTCTTGGTGTTAGGTACCACCTGTAGGTGAGTTTCAGGGTGAGATCTTTTCTTTTCGTTGATATGGATTTAAAGGGGGGTTTAGAACACATTTTGTTCCATTGAGTGGGGTTAATCTCATAGCCTATGTCATCCTCCCATTGTTTTTTGATTGTGTCTAGGGAGTTCGTGGGATTTTGTAGTAGTATTTTGTATATTCTGGATACCATTCCTCTACCTGTCCCTTTGTTGTTAGAAGGAGGTTTTGAAGGTTGTCAGAGGCCTAGTTGCTGTTGATTTTACTGCTGGATTGTTTAAGAGGGTATGTAATTGGTGATGTGTTAACCAGGGCATTTGGGTGTCTTCTAGTTTGTCTTGTATTTCTTGTGTTGACAAGGGTTTGTTATTTTTGTAGAAGTCTATTAGGCAATATAAGCCTTTGGTTTGCCAGGTTTTAATCTGGAGGTTTTGTGCTGCATGGTGGAATAATGGGTGGTGCGGCAGGGGAATTAGTGGGGATGAGATTGGGGACAGTTTGCCTATTACTGCCACCAGTACCTTGAGGCCACAAATGACCTCGCTTTATCTGTACAATCAGTTAAGCCCACAATATCAAAGTATTTTGAAAGCCTTACCTATTATATAGTCTCCAAAACCAATGGTGCTGAGTGTAACAAATGTAAAATAGATAGCTTCATAATAATCCCAGCCCTCCATCCATTGAAAGAAGAATGATGGCAAGATAAGAAACATTAGAAGTCCCAGAAGCACAAACACGAAAATGTATCTTGCTGATTTCTGAAAGGTAAAGCAAGAAAAGAAAAAAGGCAGGTTTGATGCAACAGAGCTCAGTCCTCTTGACCTTCAGCCATGCACTGTGATTTTAGGCTGCATTAACAGATAAATAATAATAATTCCACCCGTTAAACTTCATCTGGAGCACAATTTCCTGCTGATGTCACAATTCATGGTGGTATTTCTATGCTCTATGGTGGTATTTCATTCCTAATTGAAGACACAGTTCAAGTTTATCTTCCTCAGATGGCATAATGCACATGTCTAATTTATTCTTGTCTTCCACCTCTTACAGAGGCAGCTAATCAGATATGCATATGTTTATGCAATATAATAGAAGAGGAGATCTGCTGGATCAGGCAAGGGCCCATCTAGTTGAGGGTCCTGTTCTCATGAAAGCTGACCAGATGCCCACAGGAAACCTGCAAACAGGACCTGAGTGCTGTCAATGTCTATAGCAGTGTATGCCGGCCTCAGTCTTGTGATTGGTAAGATTAGAAATCATCTCCAGATAAAGTAGCTGAATTACCTTCTTTCCTTTCCCATACACTTTCTCTGCACAGCTTTCGAAGAGTCTTGAGACTGAAGAGCCAATATAGTTAAAGCAGATGAGGTTGAAGGGGATTCCAAAGAGAGCAAAAAGAACACAAAAGAGCTGCCCTTCTGTCGTGTGGGGACAGAGGTTTCCATAGCCTGTTGAAAGATTAAGAAAGGGTTGCAAAGGACATCAGCAACTGTCGATTTGCCAATTGCCTAGAGAAGTTACAGAGCAGGGTCCCTACGAAGGGTTGTTTCCAGTGGAGAGCTGCTTGTGCATTGAGACTGACTGTTCCTTCCTTTCCTCTCTCCTGTACAACCCCCAAATCTGCTCCAGAGGATCCCCATACCCTCTGGCGCAGACTTTGAGGGTGCTAAGAGGGGTGCAGTGAGGAGAAGAGGGATAAGCTTCATTGTGCAAGCAGAGGTCTGCGCATGACCAAAATGGCAGCCTTGGATACAGCCCAATGTATTTATTTTATGTACTGCACTTATTGACTTCCTTTGTGCCAATGCACTTGGGGCAATTAACAGTTTCCAACAAAGAAACTTCCTCCAGGCATAATTACTTATGTGGGAGCTTCAAGTGTCTCCCTCCTGTTCCTTGGACCAGACCACTGTGGAAGAACTGACCTGAGATGCAATGGAAGAGGCCAAGTGTGCAGGTATGACTACGGAGACCTTGTGAAACATTGGGTGAAATGGAGACTCATCATGGCAACCCTTTAAAAAACACACCAAAAGGAGACTTCCGGGTTGGCGCCATCGCCGAATGGCGGACTCCCTCCGAGCTCCGGAGGGAGTCTGCTCGGCAGGGGCTGGGTCCTACCGCGCCGGCGACACGGGGATCCTCAAAAACCACGGGCACGGAGACCGTGGACATGGGTGACTCGGCTGGCACCGTTAGCGCCCTCCCGACTCGTGAAGGAGCCTTTTTAAAGGCTTCGGATCGGGTGCCAGGGAGCGGCGTGGTGCTTTGAGTCCTCTGCTTCCCCTGCCGAGCGCAGCCGCATGCCATCCGGCGGAGAGCGCTGACTTCTTCCATCGAAAATTCGGACTTTTAACACCAACCCGTGAGTAATTTGGAAACCGGGTTTAAAAGGAGAAGAAAAGGAAATTTTTTTCGGATTTGGCACGAGCGGGGGGGGATCCAAAAAGGAAGTCAATCCCCCCTCCCTATTGTAAACATTTTAAAACAAGGACTGAGTAACTAAGGTCTAGAGAGAAGCGTATTTTGGATAAAAATCAAGAATTTCACGATGGGAGACTACAAGAATTGTGCTGGAGGAGAAGAGTGGAGAGAAGGGAAACGTAACCCCCCCTGGGAACCGGGGCGACCTGCGAGAGAGCCTGGGGAAAAGAGACGTAGACTTTGACAGCTGTCAAAGTGGCTGTCAAAGTCGGAAAGTGTAAAGAGGACTTTGCTATGAGGACTTTGCTAGTTAATTTCGTTACAATTCGTTATGATTTGGATACAAAATGTTGAAAATATGGAACAACAACCGGACTTTTGGATTAGAGGATATAAAGTTACTACAATCCCCCTAGAGGGGTTTCGGGACATTACAAGAACGGCTTAAGCGGAAAAACACTCTGGGAACTGTACAGTACTTGTTATCTTCTGGGAAAGCTGCAAAACTGAAACAGTATTTTGTCTACAGGGGTGTTCACATTAAAGGGGACAATAGGATTTTCTATTGAAGAAAGGAAGGGACTGGACGTAAGTTTTTGTTCCTGAATAACAATAACCCCTGTAGAGGTACCAAATTTCTGAATTAGAACGTTTTAGCAGCGGAACAGGACAAGAAACTTGACAACAACATGGAACAGAACAATGGGGGGAACTCCTTGGGGTTGTTTTTGGATTGGACGTATGAAGTTAAACATTACAAAAATAATATTAAGGGGGGGGGAAAGGAAACTGGCAAGGTGGAACTGATTTGAATATGGATCTAAGACCTCCAGGCAGACAACAGACAGACAGACTGATGGATATGGGGAATTCAAACTGGGGAAGGGGGGAGAGAATTAGAATCCAAAGGCTGTGTAACTATTTCTTTGAATTTTTTCTCATATTTTGTTGGGGTGTTTCTATTAAAAGAAAAAGGGAATTCGTGGAATGAAATTGGGGTGGACCTTGGGGAAAGAATTTTTGATTTGTATTTGTTTTTTTTTTAGGTACTGATGAGGATTGTATAATTTAAATTTGAATATGGGGTTAAACAAATTAAGTTGTAAATTGGGAGTGAGAGCTTGTAGAACCAATATTATGAAAGGGGAATACAGTAGGGAGGGGGAGGGGGAGTCTCAGAAAGTGGGTAATGAAAGTAAGATTTCAAATGTATTTCATTTTTGTTTTATCTTTAAATTTTAATAAATATGATTTAAAAAAAAACACACCAAAAGATTGATAATATATTTGTCATGAAAATCTGGGGATCACTGCATTTTCATGACAATGAAAACAAATGTATGTTGATCTGCAGTGAGGAGAGAGCGGAGTTCCTCCATTCGTGACCGCCAATTACTTCTTATTAATTAATTCTTATCCAGAATGCAAATTGGCTGCTGGTGTAAGAAGAGGCATTATTTAAGAGGCTGAAAAACAAAGCAAAAAGCTTATCTTAAATTATCAGATGATTGGGATGATCTGGTTAGTTTAAAATCTTCATTTTATATTACTTTTAACTCTCCATCCCTTCAGTGAGATTGAACCCATTAGCATGGGAATAATAATATAATTGCAATTTATTATTTATGTGTCGCCCATCTGACTGGGTTGCCCCTAGCCACTCTGGGTAGCTTCCCCTGTTCTGCAAAAACAATACTTCGGTCTTGTTGGAATTCAACCTCAAACCATTGGAATGGAATGCACTGTTTACCTAAAGGGACAGACACAAGTTTTCAAAGCAGAGGCTGCTAAGGGAGTGATGAACAGAACTCAATATGGCAAAGACATGGCTGAACGCACCATTGATTGTTAGTATCATCCCACAATTATTGGATGAGCAATTGCAAGAGCTCAGAGATGAAATGCACAGAGTGGTGAATGAAAATGGATCAGAGAAAGACCAGACTAAAGAATTCACAGGACCTTTGGGGGGAAATATTGATCAACATATGGCAGAGATAGAGAGAGAAAGGATCTTGTGCACAGGTGGAAATGAACTCAGAGGAAAAAACCAAGCTTCTGGCAATTCATAGTCACAGAATCGTAAAATTGCAGAGTTGGAAGGAACCCGAAGAGTAATCTAGTTCAACCCTCTGCAATGCAGAAATCTCAACTAGAGCATCCATATCAGATGGCCATCCAACCTCTGCTTAAAAACCTCCAGTTAAGCAGAACCCACTGCCTATAGTGAACAGTGGTTCCTCCAATTCTCTATCAGAGCCTTCAGAGGGTCGCAGAGAGGCCTTAGCACTCTTGAAATCCTCTGAATCATCTGAGTCAGTTTCAGATTCAGAACCAGAACCTTCATCAGTGAGTGTGGGGCTTTGCAGCTGTTTATCCTCAGACTCTTCACTGTCATCAGGATAACATTGGAAAATTCCCACATTCTCCCCCTACTTGCCATTGTACTCAACACTTCCTGACAGTAAGAGCTGTTTGACAGTGGAATTTGCTGCCAAGGAGTGTGGTGGAGTCTCCTTCTTTGGGGGTCTTTAAGCAGAGGCTTGACAACCATATGTCAGGAGTGCTCTGATGGTGTTTCCTGCTTGGCAGGGGGTTGGACTCGATGGCCCTTGTGGTCTCTTCCAACTCTATGATTCTATGATTCGAATGTTAGAAGGAGGATGGAATGAAGTTATGTGGCTTTAGCAGAAATATTATAAAGGAATAGGTGAGAAATAAAGATTGTTAATGGAGGAAAAGAGGAAAGGTAAAGTTATATTATATTAAGATAAATTAGAGGATAAAAAACCGGGAAAGATGGAAAGGATTTGCTGAAATAGATAACTGAACTAGAATACAAATAGGGGAGGTGTGAGGAGGTCAAGGAAACAAGTAAATGAAAGATAATTTAGGGGAAGGTTTTGCTATATACACTGTATTGTTTATGTTTTGTATTGTTATTTATTGTATTGTGTTTTTATGTATTGTACTGGTTTTGTATTGTATTGTTTCATTTGTTCTTTTTTGTTTTTTCTTATCTGTTTTTTTATTTTCATTAAAAGTAATAAATATTATTCTAAAAAAAAAATATGATTCTATGATTCTATGACTTCTAGTGAGCCTAACTGTATTAGAGTCAGTCATCATTACTCTGTAAGAACCTTTCTGATATCCTAGAAAAATACCATGCAAACCACGTTTGCCTAACTTGGAGCTTTGTGGTGTGTGAACCCACATGTCAGAACCAAAAATTCTCATGTGCTTGATGTATGGTTTCTTGCCAAACATCTTTTCATAGGGGGTACAACCAATCGGTGATGACAATCTGCGATTATAAGTATAAACAAAACAGCTGAGCACTTCTGCCCAATAACTCTGTAAGATTGGCGTCATGCAGCAAGGTTATCAAGCCTTGAAGCAATGTTTGATTTGCCCTTTCACAAAGTCCATTCATCCAAGGAGACCGTGGACTTGAAAGGTCATGTTCAATTCCTTTCTCAGTCAGAAAAGCTTCAAACTTTTGAGAAGTGAATTCTCCCCCTCGATCTGTAAATAAACATTTCAGCTGTTTATCATGCACATTTTTCAACCAAGCACAGAATTCCCTGAACCTAGGAAACGCTTCTGATTTCTGCTTGAGATTGAACACATGAATATATCTGGAATATGAATCAATGAGAACCATGAAGTACCTGGCTCCACCCAAAGAGGGTGTTAGTGGACCAACGAGATCAGCATGCACTACCTGGTATGGTTCTGTAGCTTGTCTACTAGATACCTTATCTTTTGCAGTCATTTTGACCTTGTTTGCTGCGCATGCCTTACACTTCATGTGGTACCTGCAGGGTTTAATAGTCATACCTTCAACTAAGGCAGGTATTTTGGAAACTGCCTCGAAGTTTAAATGACCAAGTTTCCTGTGATAATCATGAATACATCCTGCATGCAAAACCTTGTTAGTATTTGCAATACAACAAGTCTCATCCTGCACAACATCAACAGAATCATCATAATGTAATACAAACAAATGATCAACATAATCAGCATGCAATACAAAGTCATCTTTCTTGGTGATGGTGCACTTCCTCTTCTTGAAGGAAACATCTATACCCTCTTCAGTCAGCTGCGAGGTGCTCAATAGGTTGTGTGCAGCATCTGGAACAAAAAGAACGTTGCGTATTGATGCATCCAAACTGTGAAGCACAACCGTTCAGTAGCCTTGACTGGAGATCGTGTGGTCATCCGCTTGGTGAATTGCACCTTCCTGCAGAGTAATGGACACGAACAGGTGTTTGTCTTTGCAGACGTGCCGGGTGGCTCCCGAGTCTATGATGAAGAAAGATCTAGATGTCTTCTGGACCTTTGGAGTGTAGCGTGAGACCATGGCCTTGTGTTGCATTGTCCTGGACTTTTGACCCCTTGCTTTGGAATCCTTAGCCTCCCATTCTTGGGTAACTGGAGCTGGAGGGGGGCCTCTGTTATGACATTAAACAGACCCTCTTAGCAGGGCTTCTGCATACTGCACCCATTCCTGATAATTCCCTTTTGAGAGCTTTGGTATCCCCATCGCAAATTGAAGAGCCTCCTGTACTTTTGGATTGGCCATTGTGTCTTTAAAGCAAGCTCAGTCTGTTTCCCAGCAGCTGCATTTCAAACAGCACCCTTCTGCCGCAGCCGGTTAGTGCTTTGGCTTGAAGTTCAAAGTCCACCCTTATTGCCAATTAATTAGGGACTGGCAGGCTTCCCGGGTAATGAGCACCTACCTCCCATCAATCTTCTTGACACGCAGAGAAGATAATCTGCATTCCGTTCTTCTGGGCCCAAAACCAAAAATGTCGGAATCTCCGTTCGACCGAGCTCCTCCAAGCTCCTCCGGAATCACCTCCGACAGTAATTAACGACCTGAGCCTCTTATAAGGGTCCAAGCACATTCCCATTACGCAGAGTATCCAGTACAGGGAAGGACGAGAAGTATGAGCTACATGCTAAGAGTTTTATTACTAAGCTATGGAGACAGAAAAGAAATACATCGTCTCTCTGTGAGAGCAGAGAGCAACTGAACAAACAAAGGAACAGGAAACCAGTAATGTCACATCTGTCTCCCGTGAGACTTCCAACAGTATGGAATCTCTGGAATGCAAAACAGAGTCTTGTGACTCCAAGCAACTGCACAGTGGCAACACACAGAAACTAACACCCACAACCTCATGATGGAGTGTATTCCATTGTCAAACAACCCTTATTATCAGAAAGCTCTTACTGTCAGAAGTTTTTCCTGATGTTTAGTCGGAATTTCCTTTCTTTTTGCCATTGCCTCGAGTCCTACCCTCCAGAGCAAGAGAAAACAAGCATGCTCCCTCTTCCATGTGACAGCCCTTGAGATATTTGAAGATGGTTCTCATATCTTCTGTCAGTCTCTTCAACCATTCTTCATAAGGCTTGGTTTCCAGACCCTTGATCTTCTTGGCTGCCCTTCTCTGCACATGTTCCAGCTTGCCAAAATCCTTCTCAAATTGTGGTGCCCAAAACAGAACACAGTATTTCAGGGGTGGTCTGACCAAGACAGAATAGAGTGGTACTATTGCTTCCCTTGATCTGGATACAGTACTTCAGTTGATGCAGCCACCAAAAACCCGGATCCTTTTCACATGTACTACTAGTAAGCCAGATGTCCCCCATCTTATATATGTGCATCTGGTTCTTCCTGCCTGAGTGCAGAAGCTTACATTTGCCCCTATTGAAATGCATCTTGTTGGTTGTGGCCTAGTTCTTCAATCTGTTGTTTGGAATCCCAATTTGTGCTTCACACCAAAAAGCTTAACCAGAGCTTTCCAAACTGTGTGTCGCAACATGTTAGCGTGTTGGCTGCAGTGTGTAGGTCATGCCAACGCTGGAAAGGGCTTAGTTTAACCACCAGCTTGCTAGTAAAACTGAATTACTGTGTCACAGATTGAGGCATGTATAAAAAGTGTGTCACCAACATGAAAAGTTTTGAAAGCTCTGGATTAAACAGTGCTAATAAGGTAGGTTCTCCCACTCATTCAGTGCATGGTTTTCTGCATTGAAGGCATTCATCTAGAGATAAAGGGTATGTGGTTTCTTGAGTGTATTTTGTAGCTTACTGGAAAGAAGTTGCAATCCTATGCAAATATATTGGGGAGCAAGTCCCACTGAATGCATAGGGTTGTGCTGAGAGGGACGGATTTGCATTGGGAGACCTGGCATTGGGTCAGTTGCACCAGGTGGGATTTGAACTCGTTTCCTAGCCCAACTACTTTTCACAGGGTGGTTTTAATAATAGGTTGACCCCAGAAGGGTGGGGAATAAATAACTAATCAGGGAATGGTCTTGTTGGGCATATAATAAATGAACTATTTATTTGGCCAGAAATGGAAAGACAAAAATGAGATGTGAAGGATGATGAAGGAGCAAAAGCAAAGCCTGCAGCTTTACACAATTTATCTGAGAGCAGTTGAATTCCCTGCATACTATATTCGCGAAGAAGCCAGAACTAAATGACAGTACCTATTGTGGATAACATAGTTCCCACGAAGAAGAAAGAAGTACTGAAATCCCAGCTGGCCCTTCCTTCATCACCATGTCTTCCTATAGGTTCTACTCCCATCTGAATATATTTTACCAGTTTCTGCAATTGAAGGCAAGACTCAGTTTGAATATTCCAGCAATAAGAATAGCCCCTCCTCTGATTATCACCAGATACTGCTAACCAAATCGCTATGCATTCAGAAGGGAAGTTCTTGTGGATCAGTCCAGCACGTTCTTCCCCCAGGGGCCAGCCCAATGCTCATGGGAAGCCCACAAACAAGACCTGAGCACAACAGCCCTCCCCTCACTTGTCACCCCCAGTAACTGGTAGGCATAGGGCTTATGCACACTCAACTTTTCCTCCACTCTTTCCAGGCAAAGGCCGCACTCCAATAGCACTAATGGCAACACTATAACAAGCTGTGTTGTTTATATCTCAAGTTCAGTACTAAGTGTTTCTCTCCCTTGAGCCCAAGAGAGGGTTTGGTCTTCTTACTCCAAAAACATGCACTTTAGTAGCAATGCATAAATCATTACCCCTTGGCTTGGCTGTCTTCATAAATTCTTCTGGGCAGAGTCTGCTTGGAGTATTGGCTCTCCCATATTTTCAGTCAACAAAACAATGGTGAAACTACCCCATCTCCCACCCTCTGTTCTAAGGCACAAAGACACACTTTTCAAGGCAGTTAACCAGACAATGATTCAGCTTTTCTGTGACCTTGAACAGAGTCACCTGTTTTGCAGCTGCTACGTGACGTATGTTCTCCTTTTCCCAATATATTTCTATAAAATACGTGTCCCAACAAATATAGTACAGTTGAACCTTGGTTTTTTAATGCCTTGGTACTCTGACATTTTGGCTCCCAAATATCGCAAACCCAGAAGTGAGTGTTCCGGTTTGCGAATGTTTTTCATAAGCTGAACGTCTGACGCAGCTTCCATGCCTTCCAATTGAGTGCAGGATGTGCCTGCAGCCAATCGGAAACCACGCCTTGGTTTTCAAACCATTTTGGGAGTCGAACGGACTACCGGAACAGATTAAGTTCCACAACCAAGGTTCAAATGTACAAATATTAACAAAAACCCGCTCTTTACAGCTGAATTGGAGGAAATGTAAATTTGGGTTTTCCGTGGCAATGATTCAGCTTTTCTGTGACCTTGATTGGAGTCACCTGTTTTGCAGCTGCTACATGGCGTATGTTCTCCTTTCCCTAAATTATTCTTTGCAAAATACGTTTCCCAACAGATACAGTACTAATACTAACAAAAACCTGCTCTTTATAGCTGAATCGGAGCAAAAGTCAATTTGGGTATTCAATGGATTGCTGTTAACAAGCTGGTTTTCATGAAGAAAGCCCCAGAGCAACGAAATGGTGCTCAGACACGGAGCTTTAATTCATGACCATGCCTGGAGAGAGTGGAGGAAAGCTCAGGGTGGAGAAGCCCATTCTGCCTTCAACAGTGTTGGCAGAACACAGCCATAATGGCTAGTAGGAAGGGTGAGTCCTTATGGCTCTATGCTGGCCACTGATTCTGTCCCCACCTCAATTCCCACCTCCTAAACTGTATTCCCCCCATATTTACTTTCTGACCTCCTAACCCCTGGTGTCATGCCACGGTCATCCCTTTCAGTCTTGCTGAAGTAATGCCTTACCTGTATGAATAACTCCACCTCTTCTGGGCTGAGAGCGGTGTAGTTAAAAAAAAAATCCTCTTTCAGGTGAAACATTGCATCTTCCATTTTTAGGTAGTGATCCTTCTCCAGAAGCTCAAAGATGAGGGCACCCATCAGCAAGTAAGTCAAGATGCCAGCCACCAGTAGGACGCCCTGTACCCTGCTCACACGCATGTTGTTCTGTGTGGGAATGAGGGCCAAGGAAGAAGCAGACAAAAGAGCGACTATAGTTTAGTAAAGCGAGCCTTATTTGTCTTGACCCAGACTCAACAGTACAGCCCCATAGCTGGGCACTCTCCATAGCTGGGCCCAAGCTAATGAAATGAATTTCAACAGGGAAGGTTCTGCACTTAAGCAGGAAGAACCAGATGCACAAATAGAAGATTGGGGACACATGGCTAAGTAGCAGTACATGCGAAAAGGATCCAGGGGTCTTGGTGGACCACAAGCTGAACATGAGTCAACCGTGTGTTATTATTACCACAAGATTTATCTAAATTAGCATTGTTAAACATCAACAAAATGTATCATGACTTATCAATGGATATCGACAGACAGCAGTCTTTGAACCTGACCCTGTGGGGGAAAGTCAAAGCTCTTAAACTGAACATAATACCTAGTTTATATCTTAAAAGAAATTCCAGTTCACATACCAAGCAAATACTTTCAAAATATTAAATCTTTGTTTAGGAAATGCATTTGCAGAAGTGGCAGGATCTAAGCTAAATAGGAATAAAACTAAATTATTAGTTAAAAACATGAAGGAAGAAGAAAGAACCGAATTAGAACAAAACATTGAGATTGAAGTCCATAAAAAGGTTAAATGTTTAGGGATTTGGTTAACATCAAGAAATATAAACCTATTTAAAAATAATTATGAAAAAATTTGGCTTGAGGTAAAAAGAAATTTAGAAATATGGAGCAGAATGAATCTCTCAATGTTAGGAAAAATATTGGCGATTAAAATGAATGTGCTGCCAAAAATGCTATTTCTTTTTCAATCAATACCAGTCATCCTGAAAGATGAATGCTTTAAAAAATGGCAGAAAGAGATTTCAATATTTATCTGGGGGGGGGGACAAAAAGCCAAGGATAAAACATAAAATACTTACAGATGTAAAAGATAGAGGCGGGTTTGCCCTCTCAGACCTTAAATTGTATTATGAATCTGCTTGTTTGGTATGGATCAGGGACTGGATGAGATTGGATAAGCAAGAGGCATTAGAACTAGAAGGACATGATAACAGATTTGGCTGGCACGCATACTTATGGTTCGGGAAAGGAAAGGTTCATAGAAGTTTTTACAACCATATAATCAGGAAATCACTAATGAGAGTATGGGAGAGATACAAAGATTTATTGGAACAAAAGACCCCGTGGTGGCTTTCACCACATGAAGCATTACTGCTCAAACCACTTGGAAAGAAAGGAAAATGGCTCACATATGCTGATTTATTAAAGGAACATGATGGAAAATGGAAATTAAGAGATTATGATGAGATCAAAGACCACTTTCAGAGTTGGTTGCATTATCAACAACTATATGAAACACATAAAGAAGACAGCAAGAAAGGATTTAGTTATACTAGATCTAGGTTTCAAACGGAAGTGATTGAAGGGAAAGTGAAACTACTGAAGGCCGCATACAGCATATTATTAGAATGGGAGACGAAAGATGAAGAGGTAAAATCAGTTATGATTAAATGGGCACAAGATGTAGGGCATAACATTATGATGGAAGATTATACAAAATTATGGAAAACTGACTTAAAATTTACAGACTGTTCCCTATTGAAGGAGAATTACATGAAGATGATGTACAGATGGTACACAACACCAGTGCAGTTAGGGAAAATGTACAAAACTAGTTCAAATATATGTTGGAAGTGTAAGGAAAAGGAGGGGACATTTTATCATATGTGGTGGGATTGTAAGGTAATTAAAAAAAATTGGGAAATGATTTACAACGAATTGAAGAAAATGTTCCATTTAACATTTGTTAAAAAACCTGAGGCATTTTTGTTGGGGATTCTAGAGAAAGACCTGCCAAAAAAGTTGAAAAACATCTTCATGTATGCGACAACTGCCGCGAGAGTTCTGCTAGCACAAGGATGGAAGACTGAAGAAACCCCAACTAAAGAATCATGGCAAGAAAAATTGACGGACTATGCAGAACTGGCAAAATTGACATATAAGCTACGGGACAAGGATAACTGTGACTTTAAGGATGAATGGGAACCCTTTACAAAGTATCTGAAGACGCAACAAAGCAAACTGGACTCCTTGGCAGGTTTTGAATAAACATTCACAAACCTTTTATTGATAATAATCAGCTAAATAGTTTGAGGATCTATACAACTTTGTAACATGCAGAAAACAGCATTCTTAGAGAAACCAAAGACTGGAACTGAGGGAAGTCGGGGTGGGGTGGGGGGGTGGAGGGGCTACTTCCGAGAAAGAGTGCTCCTCGTCACAGGGAAAGACGGAAGGGGCTGGCCAGATGGCTGTGCTGGGGGGAGCGAGGGAGAAAAGACGCCAGTCGGAGCAAGGCGTCATGAAAGTCGGATCACTTGGTTTATTTCTGCCTGTAATTGAGTCGGGAGGCAATAAAGAGTGAAATTTATGGCTGGCTGCCAGGAATGCTTTCTCTGCTGAGAGCAGCAACACAAAGCAGCTGGAAAGCTGACAGTGTGGGAGGGGGGAGGAAGGAAAAATGGGGGGGCAAGGATGATATGTTTATGTTTTGGGATAATATGTCTTGTTATAATTTTGAGTAAAAAAAAAATTAAAAAATGCATATGGGGCTCTTCAGTTCCAAGAATATCTATTCAAACAATGCAAAAAGTGATCAAGGAAGTAGAATTTGGGATCCCAGATTTAGAACTGTATCACCAAGCATATTTAATGTCAGGTACACAATTCTGGGGGATGCGGGTGGTGCTGTGGGTTAAACCACAGAGCCTAGGACTTGCCGATCAGAAGGTCGGCGGTTCGAATCCCCGCAACGGGGAGAGCTCCTGTTGCTCGGTCCCTGCTCCTGCCAACCTAGTAGTTCGAAAGCACATCAAAGTGCAAGTAGATAAATAGGTACCACTCCAGCGGGAAGGTAAACGGTGTTTCCGTGCGCTGCTCTGGTTTGCCAGAAGCAGCTTTGTCATGCTGGCCACATGACCCGGAAGCTGTACGCCGGCTCCCTTGGCCAATAAAGTGAGATGAGTGCCGCAGCCCCAGAGTCGGCCACGACTGGACCTAATGGTCAGGGGTCCCTTTACCCTTTACCTTTACACAATTCTGGAGACCCACAACTGAAAATAACTGTCCAAATTGGGCTACCTTGAAATATTCCTATGTAGCCCTGCAAGAAAGATGGGTGGCACTCGGGTCTAAATATGTTAATATTCGAGATACTATTGAAAAAATAACATCAGTTTGAACAAAATGACATCACATTTTCAAAAAAATATAAATTTGACCTTTTCTCCCATGACAAAATGGGTTTGTGGGGAAACACGTCTTTAAAAATCAGGGAATACTTTAATAGGTTAAGACCTGGTGAATTACAATAACAACTCTGTAAAGTATAGAGTTTTGGGATTTTTTCATCCCATCCCCCCTTTACTTTGCCTTCTACATGGCTGCTGTTTCTCCCCCCCCCCCCAAAAAAAGTCTCTTGAATATGACATTGCAAGGAAGCTCTGAGGACAAAACCATATGTGAATATGTTGCTAGAAGAACAAGGAAAAACCTATTCATGTCGAATAGGTTTCTAAAAGGACTCCCATATATTGACTGTGGGAAAAACAACTGCTTCAGTGACTTCTCGTTCAAGGTGTTAGGACACTGCATGTCAAAACACACTTTCTCTTTCCGGGTTTGGTTTGGTTTGGTTTCTTAAGAAATACAGTTCATTGGGAAACATGGAGGGAGAAAACCAGGAGGCTTTGTCAAGGTGGAGCTAGTGTGTTTTCCCCAATCCATAACCAGCCCATGGGTCATTTGTAGGGGGGAATTGAAAGGAGGGGAGAGGTCTTTGCTTGGCTCCTCACTCACCCTGTCAGAGTCCTTAGAGTCTAATTCTTAAATTATCCACTTCATTAACTCCCAGTATCTGATGGAAGAGTCTCAGTGGTTCCCTTTCACTGGGTAGCTATTTGGGAGGAGCAGCTTAAACCCCCCCCCCCCATGGGCTCTATGAGGTCATGGGTACATTACCTTCTTTTGCTTAGCTGGTCCTCTGTGAGGTCACCCCCTCTGTAGCTGCTGGGCTGCTGACAGCCTCTAGGTCTGAAAAGCTGGTAGGAAGATCAGCCCACAGTATTTTAGAAATGTATAGGGAGCAAGTTCTGATGAGCAATGGGAATGCTCATCAGATTTGCAGATGGCACCAAACCGGGAGGGTAGCTAATGCCACAGGAGAAAGAATCAGAATTTAGGGTTGCCATTTGTCCAGGACATGCCCTTTTTTTCATGGGTAGAGTCATCATAGCGATCCCTAGTTAAAAGCAGAAGTTGGCAAATGTGTCCTCTTTTTTGCAACCCTACATTGAGCCCCAGCTAACAAAATGAATTTCAATAAGGACAAATGTCAGGTGCTGCACATAGGAAGGAAGAATGTGATGGCCTGGGATTCCGAGTCTGAGAGTGAACCGGAGGAATCCCAGCCGGCACAGGAGTCCCCGCCTCCAGGGCCGGCTGAACTGGGGCAAAGCCTAGATTCTGAGGAGCCTGCACCTGTGACAGATCCTCAGGAGCAGGTGCCAGGTGAAACCATTCTGGCCCCAGAGGTGCTTGAGGACTCAGTGTCTACAGGTGAGCCTCCCCTGGGGCCCAGTAACCCTTCAGCCTCTCCTGAACTGCAGAGGCTTAGGGCAGAGAGGCGAAGGGAACTGGTTTCTCCCAGGAGGAGTGCTCGCCTTAAGGCCAGGAGAGGCGGGGCTTCTGGGGGCCAGGACCGCCCCTGGCCTTAGAAGAAGATAAAGGTCAGTCAGCCCGGTCCCAGGTTGCGGGAGCAACGTCGTTGTGGAGTACCTTCTCTTACCCAGTCCTAGATCTGCACTTCCAGTGTGCCTGTTCCTCGCCTGGCTTCCTGCTACTGACTCTCCGGTGTTCCTGTTCCTCGCCCGGCTCCCTGCTCTCCGGTGTTCCTGTTCCTCGCCCGGCTTCCTACTCCTGACTCTCCGGTGTTCCTGTCCCTCACCCGGCTTCCTGCTCTCCGGTGTTCCTGTTCCTCGCCCGGCTTCCTGCTTCTGCCCTACCAGCGTCCCTGTTCTCCGCCCGGCTCCCTGTTTCGGACCTCGCGTCTCATCTGGTGATCGTCTATCCGGCTTATGACTCTGGACTGAACTTAGGCTACGGTAATAGTACCTCCCCCCCCCCCCGGGACCAGCACAAAGAACAAGATAGGATGGGGGACACCTGGCTTACTAGCAGTACATGTGAAAAGGATCTAGGGGTTTTGGTGGACCACGATCTTAACATGAGTCAATAGTGTGATGCAGCAGCAAAGCTAGTGCTAGTGTAATAGATTGGGGGGGAGTCCCCCCCAAACCCTAGGAATGAATAAATGCTAGTATTTTGATTAATTGGGATATGGATTAAAACATAAACTGCAGAGCTGTTCCAGACAGGGAATTCCTGAGCTGGCTTGTGCAAATTAACCTGGCTGATCTGTGGCTATTAAGAGTACAATAGGGGCCATTAACAATCCAAGGGAACTTCTCTCTTGCTCCTAGATGTGAATGAACACTGGGGATTTGGGTGGTTGCCAGGGTACCTGCTCTGGGGGACAGCAAGGGGTTTGGGGAGGAAGAAGGGGGGAGGAGAGCTCCATCTTGGAGAAAGAGGCTGTATGCCTGTACTGCTGCCTCTTGAACTGACAATGCCGTAAAATCTGGACTTCCTCCATGCAGACCGAAGGTGTAGATAGCTAAATAAACCCTTTTTCTTAAAGTACTGTTTCCACCATGTCTTCTATTCTCCAAAGTGACTCTACACTACATCAACAGAAACATAGTGTCCAGATCACAGGAAAAGTAAAAAGTAAAAGGTAAAGAACCCGAGGATGGTTACATCCAGTTGAATTTGACTATGGGGTGTGGTGCACATCTCTGCTTTCAGGCCGAGGGAGCCGGCGCTTATCATCAGATAGTCCATGCCATACATTTAAAGCACACTGCTTCCCTCAAAGGCTCCTGGGAACTGAAGTTTGCCTCTTGCAGAGCTATAGTTTTGGTGCACACCCTCCAGAAGGCCAGCAAGGAGATCTGAAAAACAGAATTTTATAACTATTAATATTTACTCAGAAGGAAGCCTACTTTGTTTACAGCCAAAGTACCGTATTTTTCGCTCTATAAGACACACCCGACCATATGAAGTACCTAGGAGGAAAACAAGAAAGCAACGCAAAGCCTCTTGAGCAAGGAGCACTCTGGAGGCTTTGTGTGGCTATCCCTGAAGCCAGAAGAGCAAGAGGGATCAGTGCGCAGCAATAGCTGCGCAGCCTGCATTCACTCCATAACACACACACACATTTCCCCTTACTTTTTAGGAGGGGAAAAGTGCATCTTATAGAGCAAAAAATACGGTAAATGTGCATTGGATTGCTTGGCAGCCTAACAGCTGCAAAGTTTACTCAGAAGCTATTCCCACAAAATACCTAGAACAAAGGTCTGTGGCCCTGCAGACTCTCATCTGCCCCAGATTAGAAGAATCTTTATTTGCATCAGCCACTAGCCATAGCAACAAAATAAAATAAAATAAAATGTACTGAAGAAAGAGGTAAAAACTTAACTATACAAAATAGATTTACATTAATAATCAAATAACCAGCATGTCAACGATGACAGAAGTTGTAGTCCACCTGAAATTGTGTTCAGGATTGTATGACAAACACTGTGGGGAAATTTAGCTATTTTGGTGAACTAAAAGCTCCTTTAAAACATACATAGGGAGATGGGGCAGAGAATGTGCAATGTCTGAACTCAACAGCAGGTTGTAGCATTTAACCATGAAGACTCCCAGTTGCAGAAAAGCGTTCTGTGCATTAAAATGATGGACACTAGACTTAGCACCTCATTCTGTTCTGTTTGGCAATGAGCCGCTGTCATGCTTTATTACAGCAACTCCTTGCAATGCAAAGGCTTTCCACAATCACATGTGTCCAGCTAGGGCTGCAACACTGACCAGTGAAAAATCTCTGGGAAATTTAAGATCTTGACCCTGATGAATCGGGCATTGCCTCCAAGCTAACCCACAAACAAGCCTGTTGAATTTGGAACCCCTTGTGGACCTGCTAGGCAGTGGCGTAGCGTGGGGGGTGCAAGGGGTGCCGGCCGCACCGGGCGCAACATCTGGGGGGGCGCACTCGCCACCTCCAGAGTCGCCGAAGAGCCTCGGGGCTCAGCTCCTTTGGGAGGAGGGGTCAGGCTGGGTGACCAGGGGGAGCAGCAGGCGCCAGCAAGGAGGTCCGGAGCCGGAGCCTGGCCAGGATCGGGCGCGGGATGGGGCGCAAGAGGGAGGGGAGAGTCGAGCCTGTCTGCCCCGCGAGGACTGCTGCAAAGAGGCGGGAGGGAGAGGAGGCCCCTTGGGAGGAGCGGGCAGGTGCTGGGGCGGCAGTGCCGGGCGGGGGCCGAGGGGTGGGCGCCCCCCTGCGTGGGCATCGCCTCGCCGCCGCCGCGGGCTTGGCTAGGCGACCGGCCGAGGGGAAGCGCCAAACAAGGCCAGGATCCAGGCCCGCCCCGCTCTCCTTATTTGGCGCCCATTTCCGGCTCCCGGGTGGCCTCCTCCCACCCGCTCTCGCTACCAGTGGAAAGAGAGACGGAGGTGCAGCGGAACCCGCAGCCTTTGCAGGCGCTGCCGGCCGGGGGAGGGGAGCGCGGAGGAGCCCCGCGGGGCCTGGGCCCGGCCAGCCGAGGGATCTTGTGGCGAGGAAGGAGCCCAGTCTGCGCCCTCCTTCCCCACAGAGCTGCAGAGGGAAATCAAGGTTCTCCTGCTAGTTTCTCTTCTTCTCTCCCCCCCCCACTGCGTTACAACCGTGCCCCCCCCTCTCGGTGCACATAGCACGATTGCAATCTCTCTCTCACCCCCCCCCAAGTTAAACTAATGGAGCAAGCCAGCGCCAAAGATTTGTAGAACTGTGAATACCCGGCCCAGGCAGCAGCAAGAAGCTGGCAGCGGCGGCAGGTTAGGGGTTAGGGGCGCAAATTACTTGCCTTGCCCTGGGTGCTGACAACCCACGCTACGCCGCTGCTGCTAGGACAGAGCTTTGTTGGCATAAAAGGATGCAAACAAACCTCAGTTGGACATGGGGACATGCCACTCTCCTTTTCTGTGGCTTAGTTTAGTCAGCATTGAGTATACACCTCCAGAGTTAACACTAAATGCATTACTTCTGGTAAATAAGGCACCATAGCAGCTAGAGGGCAGTGAAAATTTGTGTCCCAGGCTTCTTAGACTTGTCTGCCCATATTTTATCTGAAACCCAAGGGGCGCATTGGTTGCCAGATGTGGAATATATTGGCATTAATCTCAGCTCTCCTACCTCACTATTATTCCTACAAAGAAATTAAGGAACATTATGGACTTAGATCTATTAATTTCAGGTGGTTTAGAAAAAAATTGTTGGCTACAGCCCCTTGTTGTCATTGTGGGAGTGCCTCCAGCTGTATGGGAGCTGAACATCCAAGCATCAGCATTGAGATGGAAGAATCTCCTTTCCCAAACTGAGTGGTAGAACATCTGCTTAGCAGGCAGCGAGTCCTGAGTTCAAACTCCAGCACTTCCAAATTCCTGTTTGAAATTCTGAATTGCTCCTCATGGTCAGTCTAGACAGTATTGTGCCAAATGGCCCACTGGTTTGACTTTGTGTAAGGCAGCTCCCCATGTTCCTAAGCATTCTACATGGAGTGCATTTGTTAAGGAATGCAGACTCTCCAAGTTTCCATCCCTGTTTCTGATATGATCCTTAGGATGTCCCTATTTTCACTGGAGAAAAGTTGGAGAGTATGGGAATGACTCCATCTCACTAAGAACCAGGAGGCTACCAAGAAGCTGGGAATAATGTGGGATGTAACTTGCCCAACTTCCCTCAATATTGTGGACCATTGTTCTTTGAATATTGTTGAAACAGAACATGGTTCAAATTCTGCATTGGTTGAGATGAAATCTCTCCTTACCTGGATAAGTAAACTGTTTACCCCCCCCCCATTTTTTTTTTTAAGGGGAAGTAGAATAAACCATTTTAACGCAGCATCCACAAGGGCTTCCATCTGCAAAGTGTTGTAACCGTAATAGAATGTTTTTGTTGTGTGTTGCTCTGGGTATTATAGAAATTACATTTGGCGCCACTTTCAAATCAAAGTCCAACTTCGCCAAGCCTTTCTCTCCTGGCCATGCTACGCACATCACAAGGGGGTTGTGAGATTGTGTGCATGTTACTAAATTGCCTTTATTTGGGGCATCTTCTGTTTCTGCACAAAGCGTGTGTTGCTGCCACCTGTGCACAAATATGTGCATATCTCCATAGCAAAGCTATATTTAGATTATCTTCTTTATGGTGTGTTTCATTTCCTTTTTTTCTTTGTCTTCTAGTGGAAGCCCGAGGTCTTAAGCATTCAGAATTCCCTGCTCTTTGTCCAAAGTGAGTGCCAAGAGACCTTGGCAGTCCTCCGCATTTTCAACTTCACTCTGATTATACTAGGACCCTAAAAAGGCTGCGAATTCAGGGATGAAAAAGAGTGGGGTAGAAAAGG
This sequence comes from Podarcis siculus, assembly GCA_034642415.1. NCBI lineage: Eukaryota > Metazoa > Chordata > Lepidosauria > Squamata > Lacertidae > Podarcis > Podarcis siculus. The sequence goes on from JAXCMG010000059.1 coordinate 7,425,651, forward strand.
TAGGCATATGTGGAAGGGGTTTTTCCTTCTGGTGGCGGCTGGACAGTCAATACCGTGGAACGGGAAAAGTGACCCAAGCAAAAGCACAGATCCCTTCTCCCCAGAGATGCATTCACACACACTTCACTTGGCAGTACCTCAGGACATTCTTTCCTCTCAAAACATTCCAAGAGACTTCTCCTGCTTCCAACACACTCAGCACCTCGGGATCCATTGCTTAAGTCCAGCCAAGCTACTGTGGTGTTGTGGTCAGAGTGTTGGACTAGGACCTGAGTGGCCAGAGTTCAAATCCCTGCTCAACTCTGAAGCTCACTGGGTGACCTTGAGGTCAGTTTGCAGGCTCTCAGTGTAGCCTGCCTCGCAGTGTTGTTGTGAGGATGAAATGGGAAGGAAGAGAACCACCACCTTGAGTGAGAAAAGGTGAGATATAAATGACAAAAAGATCAATAAATGAACGGCAGTTAGACTGGTGATCATATAACATTGGCCCTAAAGGATCTACATTGCTCCCTGTATGTTTCCGAGCACAATTCAAAGTGTTGGTGTTGACCTTTCAAGCCCTAAACCGTCTTGGCCCTGTATATCTGAGGGAGCATCTCCACATCCATCATTCAGCCCAGACACTGAGCTCCAGCTCTGAGGGTCTTCTGGCCGTTACCTCACTGCAAGAAGTGAAGTTAGAGGAAACCAGGCAGAGTCTGCCTCCGAGTCCAAGTTCCTCCCCATGGAAAATGGTGCCTAGTTGGCTGCAGAGTGGAGGAGGAAGAGGAGTCCGTAAGTGACAGTGGAAACCAATTCTGGATCCACACGTCCTTCCATGGTGGGGACATAGGTTTCCGGGAGGAAGTTAATCACAGTGTGGATTTGCCAAGCACGCCTTCCTCTTAGCATGTTTCTACCTTTCGTCCTGAGTTCAAGCATCTTCAAAACCCATGACACCTTTGGTAAAGGCTGTTCTCCAACTTGAGAGATCGCAGGCCAGTGTTTCCCAGTTGTCAGTGTTTATACAGTACTACATTTTTTTAGATTTGCCTAGAGAGAGTCTTTAAACCTCTTTTGTTGACCACCAGCCTTACGCTTTCCATTTTTAAGTTCAGAATAGAGTAGTTGCTTTGGAAGACGATCATCAGGCATCCGAACGACATGACCAGTCCAACGAAGTTGATGTTGAAGAATGTAGTGCATGTGATGTCACTCATCTGCATTGCGGCAGTGGGCACCCACAATCCTGTGGGTGAGAAGGAATCTCTGGTGACCACACACATGCATCGCACCGAACCAGGAAGTGACCCCCAAATGTCATAAAAAGGGGCAGAGTGGGGGCAGAACGAGGTGTTTGCAGGCTTTTTCAATGGGTGTTCTGATTGCACACAATTCATGCAATGACTCAAAATGCAACCGCCACGCAAATGGAGTTGCCTGCAGTTCATGCCATATAGCTCAATGTTGTCCACACTGCCTAGCAGCAGCTCTGCCAGGTTTCAAGTAGGCATCTACGTGGAGATGCTGGGGGGGCGGTGTTTAAACCTGAGACCCTCTGCATGCAAAACAGATGCTCTACCAGGAGCTATAGCCCTCCTGCCTCCCCCTGCCAGGTGTGTGCCTGTGCTCCTCCAACCCAGCATTTCCCACATAAGGCAGCTGCTTAGAATCAAGGAATCACAGAATTGTAGAGTTGGAAAGGACCCCAAGGGTAATCCAGTCCAACCCCCTGCAATGCAGGAATCTCAACTAAAGCATCCGTGACAGATGGCCATCCCACCTCTGATGAAAAGCCTCCAAGGAGTCAGTGTAGACAATATTGAACTAGATGGACCAATGGTTTGACTCTGTCCAAGGCAGCTTCCTAGGTCCTTATATTTCACACATCCATCCATATTCTGATTTCCTTTAATAAGACAAGCCTTGTGGGTGGGCAGATCTTTGCTATGTTCTAGGGGGCGGGGGTAATGTTTTGCAGGAATTATTCATAGGGAATAATTTGTTCTCTGTGGCCTTCTAGGCACATCCAGTTAAAATCTACACCGCCACCCCCGCCAAGAATAATTTCAACCAATTAACTGTTGACAAGATGTAAAGTTGCAAATCTCAAGGGGTCTGTCTGCATGAGGAAATGCAAACTGCAGGAGGGGGGGTGGTCCTCTTACTTGCTTCTCTCCAGCCCCCTCCACGCTGCTCTTCCAATCCTGGGTGATCGGATGGAAACTATTCCTGTCTTGTTTAGCTGGGAAAGAGCTCTTTGCTAGAAAGAAGGGAGACACACAGACAGAGGGAGAGAGGGAGAGAGAGGAAAGCAGGCATCCAAAAATAGGCCAGTCGTTCAATGGAAGAAGCCATCTGTAGTAGGTAGCACAAACAGATCAATCACTCGACATATGCTTGTCCCACGCTGCATTTAAAATGTCATGCACACACAAAGGAGCTGATAAGGAGCAATGGAGACTCTTTTCTCTCTGCACATAATGAATTGTACGTGCGAGGCTGAATGGAGGGGAAACTGCCTCTCATCTATATTATAATCTATCCTCCTCCTTGGCCTCCTCATCAGACATCATCATCCTCCCTTTATTGAAATCGGCAATGTTTTCTTTTGGTCCCTGAAAGACTAACGGATCTATAAGGGCATTGGGCTACGATTTTACACAAAAGTTTATGCCCCTCAACATCAACTAGTCTTTCAGGGGCCACGAGAATCACAGAACTGTAGAGCTGGAAGGGACAACGAGGGCCATCTGGTCCAACCTCCTGCAATGCGGGAATCCTTTGCCCAATGTAGGGCTTGAACCCACAACCATGGGTAGACTGTGTGTGAGAGAGGAAGCTCCTCGTCTGAGCACTGACATCAGGGGCCAACCGAGGCAAACCTGGTAATCTCTGGACCTGAGTCCTGCTCAAAAGATTTCAAGGGCCGTGATGTCCTCCATACCGGCAGCTTGTTTTATTTATTAAATGATTTCCATATTGTATATTCTACATTGGTTATATGGGGTGTTAGAGGAGGGGTAGTACCTCTGGTGGGTGATACATTGTACTCCTTCTGGAGTAGTCTTTCCATCTTTGGTCTCCACCCTGCACTCGGCTCTCACCTGTGGCCCCTAGAAGCTGTCAACATGTGACAGTGGCCACACCCTGGGAATGGTTTTGACTGACTGGCTAAACCAGGTGAGGGGAGCTGGTGGGTCTCAAACCCTCAGTGAGCTAGGGGCTTCCCCTTCATGTGAAGACAGGCTCCAGTGGACGAGACCAAGAGTGGGTCCGATGGTCAAGAAGGTGGTTTCTGCATGTGCTGTAGAGGGAAGTGAGGGGCAGGTGGGGCTCGTCAGCCTGGGAAGGGAGACCATCTAGGAGAAGGAAGTCTCTGATCCTAAACCTCTGCTGCCTTGCAGAATATCTTTGGGAGACGAAAAGGCTCAGGAGTAAACCCTACACAAATCCGGAGTGGAGTCCCTAAGACAGTTGGATGACACCTTGCAGCAGCCCCAAGCTCCTTTTTGAAGCAACACGTCTTTAGGTCTAAGTGATCATTGTTTTGTAAACAAATAAATAAAATAATAAGAATGGTTGAGCCAGCTTAGAGATTAACAAGCTCCAGCTGTTGCTCCAATGATTAAATATAAGCACATTTTCGAACCCCCTAGCTCAGATTTTATTCTTCCATGTGTTTTTCCTTGACAGGGCCAGAACAAATTAGGGGCGGTTTTGTGCACAATGACACTCACACACAAACCACATGCACAGAGGGTCTCCGACTATTTTAAGCTGCTTATCTAAATTCGGCAAATATTTTTAGGTCAAAACCACTTCATTTTGGTTCGAAAGGAAACAGGCAAGCTGTTTGAACTAAAAGGAGCTGAAACTGGGCTGCACAGCTTTATTTGGAAAGGGTTAGTTCAACATACGCCCCTCAATTGCTAAAAAAGAAGGGCAATTAAATCTTTGTTGGGTTACTTTCTCTCCCTCCCCCCACACCAGTTCAATTGTGAAGTTATGAAAAATTGGTATAAACAGGGCTGGGAACACGTGAAGTATTATTTTGCTCTTTGAAATCTAGGGATAAAAGCTGCTTTATACTGAGTCAGATCACTGCTCCATCTAGGTCATGCACACTTAATCCTAAAATGGGCATTTTGGTACATATTACCCAGCCAGAGAACTCAAAATTTGGAAAGCTGCAAATTTCAAAGGGTGGCTATGTTTAGGTCCGTAATTTATTATTAATTACCGTATTTTTCGTGTATAACACGCCCCCATGTATAAGATGACCCCTATTTTTTTGAGACTTCAGATTAATGGGGGAGATTGCCCAGAGTTGTTGAGCTCCTTTTTTGGGGGGGGGGGACCACAGCTGCCAATCATATGCCTTGCCGAAGCCACCAATCGTCTGTCCACTCAACGCAGACAGCCAACAATCACCCGTCCCCCCTCTGCACTATCCACGTATATGACGACCCCCAATTTTTATTTTCATTTTAGTAACAAAAAAAAATATTGTCTTATACACGAAAAACTATGGTAAATGTGTATGCTACCATTCATCCAGAGATCTCAGGGTGGTTCACAGCATAGCAATACAATATAAGGACACAAAATACATAATAAGAACAAAACAAACCGATAAGCCACCTCCCACAACCACATTAAAAAGGATAAAAGATGTTAGGCAGCATCAAGCCCATTTGGAGAGGACCGTTTCACCTGGCACCCAAAGGTGTCTACTGTAGGCACTGAGTGAAACTCCCTGGGGAGAGGTTTCACATTTCAGTTTTAAACTGGTTATGGTGCTGGAGGAGACTCTTGAGAGTCCCATGGACTGCAAGAAGATCAAACCTCTCCATTCTGAAGGAAATCAGCCCTGAGTGCTCACTGGAAGGACAGATCCTGAAGCTGAGGCTCCAATACTTTGGCCACCTCATGAGAAGAGAAGACTCCCTGGAAAAGACCCTGATGTTGGGAAAGATTGAGGGCACAAGGAGAAGGGGACGACAGAGGACGAGATGGTTGGACAGTGTTCTCGAAGCTACAAACATGAGTCTGACCAAACTGCGGGAGGCAGTGGAAGACAGGAGTGCCTGGCGTGCTCTGGTCCATGGGGTCACGAAGAGTCGGACATGACTAAACGACTAAACAACAACAAAGGACCTCCTAGGTAGTTGTGTTATTGCAGACGGGGAGCAAGGCAACAGAGGAGGAAGCCAACAGGCAGTGCCAGCCGCTGGACTGTTTCTAAATAAGAAGGCAAGCAGCTGCCGGCTGGCCAAGGTTGCTGGGACGGAGCCTATTTGCCTTAATGCAAACCTGCCTCCGTTGCGCTCCTTAAAGGCAAGAGGATGGTAATTTAGAATGAAAGGGGATATCGTGCATTTTGTGACCCTGGCATACAGTCCTTGGTCTTGAATCTGTCTTCCCTGGACTCTGATCTTTCTCGAGCTTAATCTTTAACAAGCTAATGGCGAGTGGACAAGGGCGGGCTTGCACCAGGAGTACTGCTTGGAGCTGATGGGAGTTGTAGTCTGAGCTGCCCTATGCTGCAGTCGGACTGCAAGGATTTCTTCAACCTCCTTAGGCTGCTGCCCACACAAAGAACTAACAGTATCCAATCTCAGCAGACAGAGACGGAATCTGCATCCTTCCCAGGCACAGGCATGTTGATAAATAAGATCTGTAGCTGGGCAGAGAATGCTCTCTCTCCCTAGTGTGTTCTGCCTGGCCCCATCATTAACATCCTTTGGGTGCCAAGGAAAAACCTCTCTCTTTCCCCAGGCATTTGACGCGATGGTGATAAATATTCTGTTTCCTGAAAACTGTGTTCTGCTGCTTTTTGCTGTGCCACTGCGACGGTTGTATCACAATGCCTTATTTTTTGGTATTACAATATGCTTTTGACGCGTAATTTTTGGAAGTCACTTAAGAGTCTCCTTTGCAGCAAGTAGCTAATAAATGATGATGATGATGATGATGATGATGATGATGTTATAGGGGTTTTTTTGGGGGGACCCCCTAATCCCTAGAAATTAAAAGATGCTAGGGTTTTGATTATTTGGGATGTGATGGGAGAATAGAAGTTGCAGATGAATTCCTAGGTTAGCCTATGCAAAATGACCTGGCCAAGCTAGGGCCATTAAGCAACAATACAGGGCCATTGAAGACCATTGGCAATGCAAGAGACCTGCTCTCCCCCCTCGCCCTGAGGTGTGAACAGAGACAAGGGGTTAAAGGTTGCCAGGGTAACTGGGTGTGAGTTGACGGGGGGGGGAGTTTTTAGCATGGAGTTCTGGGTAGAAGGGAGAACAAAGAATGGGGTCCATCTTGGGCAGGCTGGCTGCAGGCTGGCTGGGAGAGATGCCTTGGACTGTACTGCGGTGGGGTACAAGCCCCTCTTGAAATGACCATGCTGTAAGATCTGAACTCCCTCCATGCAGGTTGAAGGTGTAAATAGGTGAAAAAAACATATTTCTTAAAGCTAGGACAGTCTCCTCCGTGTCTCAATTCTCCAAAGGACCACAGACCCTGGATGTGTGCCTGGAACTTCATGGGCTCTTGCTACTGCTTGGCAGAGAGAGGGGGAGGCACCTAACTTTTATAACAACAACAACAACAACAGAATCCACATCTTAAGGCTATGATTTCACAATGTGGTTGTCTGAAATGTAAGTGGGAGACATGTTCAATGTCTTCTTCTTCTTTGGCGATCACTCATAGCCGAGTAAGATTGTCTTCTATAAATGAGTCTGTAAGTGACTGTGGAGGCCAATTCTGAATCCACACATCCTTCTACAGTGGGGACATAGGTTTTTGGCAGGAGTTGACCATCGTGAGGGTGTGCCAAGCATGCCTTCCTCTTAGCGTGTTTCTCCCTTTTGTCCTGAGTTCAAGCATCTTCAATGCCCATGACACCTTTGGTAAAGGCTGTTCTCCAACTGGAGCACTCACAGGTCAGTGTTTCTCAGTTGTTGGTGTTAATACTACATTTTTTTAAGATTTGCCTTGAGAGAGTCTTTGAACCTCTTTTGTTGACCACCAGCATTACGCTTTCCATTTTTATCATCGCTTCCACACTGGTGATCTTCTTCCAATACACTGGCATTAGTTCGCCTGTCTTCCCAAGTGATGTGTAAAAAATTTCAGAGACACTGTTGATGGAATCTTTCAAGGAGTGGGGCACATATTCAATGTACAAGAAGTTGAGCAAGTGCAAATAGGAATGGAGCAGACAGTCCCTCATACATTGTGGTTTTTTGAAGCAATATTTCCTGAGACCTTTCATGGGTACTGTAGGAGGCACACTGGCACCTGCAGGTGATTCTTCCTTTAGGTAACCTAGCGTACATTCATCCCAGTATCTCTTCTGATAAGAGAAGATCTTTAGGTTTCAGTTGTGTTGCATAATCCTGCTGAACCTGTTTGGCCAGTCAAAAGAAACATGGTACTTCCTAACTAGACCAAGGTTGTGTCTGTGCCAAACCGCTTTCGGCTCTCTTAGGAGTTATCGCCTGCACCTTGCCTTGTGCCACACACTCTTCATTGATTGAGCGATTGATTAGATTTCCTTGCCACCTTCCCCTGGAACGCTTTGCAAACAAAGAAGCGCAATTTTGAAAAGCGCCATAAAACAACCAATAAATGAGTGGAATAAAAGTGGCAATAAAACCAGATGATAACATTCGACGAGTGAGGAAATGAAGTCTTCAGGTGGGACTAAAAGGACATCAATGTGAGATGGGCTTTCTAGAGAGAGGATGCCACAAGAGGAAAGGCTTCACACCAGCTGCCACCAACCTTGGGTCAGATGGCAGAGGCAGCAGGAAAATCTCCAGAGCAGAACTGACCACAGGAAGTTGACTTTACTGAGACAAACCACTGATCCACATAGCTCAGCATTGCGTACACTGACTGGCAGAGACTCTCCAGGATTTCAGACAGGCGACATTCCCAGCCCAACTTGGAAATGGCTGGAGTAAGGGTAGCAAAATCAGTGTTGAGAAGCTCAAATCATATATATGACTGATCCCCTTCTTTGGAAATTAAACCAGTGTCCAGACTATAATATTCAAAAACTTTACTTGAAGAAACATAGTTATAGATGAATTCAGTGCTTTTTTTCTGGGGGTACGCAGGGGTACGAATACCCCTAAACCAGACAGAGGGCCTTCTCGGTGGTGGTGCCCACCCTGTGGAACGCCCTCCCATCAAATGTCAAGGAAATAAACATCTATTTGACTTTTAAAAGACATCTGAAGGCAGCCCTGTGGTGTTTTATTGTGTTTTTAATATTTTGTTGGAGCTGCCCAGATGGGCGGAGTATAACTTTATTATTATTATTGTTGTTGTTGTTGTTGTTGTTGTTGTTGTTGTTGTTGTTTGACCTCATTGAGTAGGAAAATGAAAGTACCCCTAAACATTTTTTTAAAAAGAAAAAAAGCACTGCATGAATTAAAACATGATATTTACAGTCACATGCTTCTCTAAGCATGGGCTTACAGTCTCTTCTTCTAACTTCCAAGCAACTGCATTTTCCTCTCTTTCCAGAGCTCAGCATTTTAGGCCATGCCTTGCAGCTCCTATGAGAGTTTTCCACTTTTACCTTCTCCTGCAGCTTTGCTTTCCTTCTTCCAAGCAGAGAAGATGCTCTCTAACACTCTATGCAACTTAGCAGTGTTCACAATGGATTCTAAAACACAGTCATCTCGTTTCACGTAAAATGGAGTCTCTCCTTCACGAGATACCTCCCATGTGACCGACATTAGCCAATCACACCAAAACTGCTAGAGAACTCTCTAGAATTCAGTTACCAGCCAATCAAATTTAAACACATAGTGATGCCTATAAGCATTTACAATTTTAGTGAATTAAATTACTATACAGTGGTACCTCGGGTTAAGTACTTAATTTGTTCTGGAGGTCCGTTCTTAACCTGAAACTGTTCTTAACCTGAAGCACCACTTTAGCTAATGGGGCCTCCTGCTGCCGCTGCGCCGCCGGAACCCGATTTCTGTTCTTATCCTGAAGCAAAGTTCTTAACCTGAAGCACTATTTCTGGGTTAGCGGAATGTGTAACCTGAAGCGTATGTAACCGGAGGTTCCACTGTACTGAACAGAGATACCACAGATCAAACCTGGGCGGATGCTCTACCACTGAGCTGCAGCCCTTCCCTGTTATGTGTTAGGACATGCAAACACATACGTGATTCAAAGGGGGAAACTCTGCCGATTACATCCTTGCAGCAGGCCCTTATTGTTCAACTTGGAAGAACTCTTGTCTCAGGGATTGACAGTGTCTTGGTCAGACCCTCCCATGCTTTGCCCTGTTGTCCTGATCTCAGAGACAGCAGGACTCAAGCCAGGGTCTGTTATTGCTGGCCGAGCTATCCGGGAGAGGTCGGAGCAGAGAATCAGGTGGTGCTCCAAGGCGGCCATCACATGCGAGTGTGAACTGGGACAACCTTGGGCTCCAGCTGTGCAGCCTGTGTCTGGCAAGCCTTCTGGTGTTAGGCAATATGGCATGTTGTATAAAGTCTCTTTCCTCCCCTGTTAGATATGCATTCCTCCAGCAGAGCACGGGCCAGGAGAGTGCAAACAATTTTAGAAAAATTGCATCGGTTGTGGGATCTTATCAGGCTGCATTTGGCTATGTCTCATGCCTACGCATTGAGTAGTGGATAGAGTGTTGGATGGGGACCAGGGAGACCCGGGTTCAAAAACCCCTCCCTCTGCCATGCAATTATACCCTCCAATATTTCTCTGATGGAAATAGGGACATCCTATTCCATAATAAGAGCAAGAGTAAGAATAAGATTAAGAATATTAAGAATATGACTAAGAATAAGAATTCAGGGATGCGGGTGGCGCTGTGGGTTAAACCACAGAGCCTAGGACTTGCCGATCAGAAGGTCGGCGGTTCGAATCCCCAAGACAGGGTGAGCTCCCGTTGCTCAGTTCCTGCTCCTGCCAACCTAGTAGTTCGAAAGCATGTCAAAGTGCAAGTAGATAAATAGGTACCGCTTTGGCGGGAAGGTAAATGGCGTTTCCGTGTGCTGCTCTGGTTCGCCAGAAGCGGCTTAGTCATGCTGGCCACATGACCCAGAAGCTGTACGCCGGCTCCCTCGGCCAGTTAAGCGAGATAAGCGCCGCAACCCCAGAGTCGGTCACGACTGGACCTAATGATCAGGGGTCCTTTTACCTTTTTACAAACCTTCCAACATTTCTCTGATGAAAATAGGGACATCCTAAGGAAAAGCGGGGCTTTCTGAGATCAAATCAGAAACCAGGATGGCTTCTGTAAATACAGGACTGTCCCCAGAAAATAGAGACACTTGGGGGGTCCGTGCAACTGTGTGGATGGGCCTGAGCTAGTCAATCTCTCTTTCTCTCTCTCTCGGGGCGTAACCTGACTTCCCAGTGAGAAGAAAATGGAAGCAAAATCTGCAGCTCTGACACTGTGTGATCCCATTGCACCATCTCTGTTGTGCTGGCCACCTACTTTAAAAGATTATTAGACCAATTCATGGAGGAAAGGCTGTCAATGGCAACTTGTAGCAATGCCTAGGCTCTCCCTCCACGGTCAAAGGTATTATGCCAGTTTCTTGGAATCGCAGGTGGGCAGAGTGTTGTTGCGCTCAGGTCCTGCTTGCGGGTTTCCCACAGGCACCAAGTTGGCCACTGTGAGAGCAAGATGCTGGACAAGACGGGGCATTGGCCAGATTCAGCAGGGCTTTTCTTGCAGTTCCTGGATATCCTTTTGGGTTCCAAGCTGTTGTGGGCATCATACAACTCTGCAACAAAGCACATGTCACAACCTATTTTGTTGGTGAAATATACTTGGAGTCAAGAGTGGATTTCATGCTCTTTCTTCAGCTCATAGTGGTGAGGAGGAATGGAAGTTCCCCAGAATGTCTGCTTTATATACATTACTTACACAATGGGCCCCACGTGATTGGCTAATTCCGGGATTCTCCTGTAGGCCAATCAGGTTGAGGATTCACTTCCACCTGGAGTTGGATTGGGTGGCTCCTGTGGACCAATCAGACTGCTGCATTCTGGATCCTATTGTTCTAGGACCAATCAGACTGCTGCATTTTGGATCCTATTCAACTCAGTACATAACACCTGGCGATGATGCTTCTTCTCAAGCCTACTTTCAGTGGGAGCGAGGACCAGGGACTCCCCATGGAACAGGGAAGGTCTCTTCATGCACTTGTATACTGACAGGCCCCATGTTGACCATCCCTGCCTTAATACACATCCCAGCTGAGGCTGCAGAGCAAGGCAGGAGCAGTCAGAAGACCTTAGGAAGCTGCCTTATAATACCCAAACAGACCATTGGTCCCTCCAGCTCAGAACTGTTGACTCTACCTGGAAGCAGCTCTCTCTGTGGCCGGAGGCAGGATTCTGTCCCAGTCTTTCCTGGAGATGCCAGGGATTGAACCAGGATGCTAGGCATGTGGTCCACCAATCTGGACAACCTGCCCCAGGGAAATTCCACAAGAAATTCGAGGGCATCGCACGAAGAGTGAGTTCTGCTCAGAGGGCAGCTTGTGTGACGTGCTATCAAGAGTAGACATTTCTGAAAGGTTGCTCATAGCTGACCTATTGATCACAATCTCCCCAGGGCACTTAACTGGCTGACATTCCTCAGATTAGCCTAATCCGTCCAGCTGTTGCAAAGGTGCCTCCCTAGGCAGCAAGAAGAAAGAAGCGGCCAATTAACTGGCAAAAGCCTCTTCCCAGGCTAGCGCAGTGGGAATTCTGCCAGTAGCTTTGGCAAGAGCAGGACCTCAGCCCTTTCCAGAGAAACATCTGCGGCACTTGGTCAGAGCCCAGCTTCTTGAATGAAGTGGCAGCAGTTGGCTTATCTTGATCACGAAATATTATTTTAGCGTAAGCCAGAATCCTGGGTAACCACTGGCTTCTTGCAGACCCTCCAAGTGTTCCTAATTCCCAGGAACAGCACCCTATTTTCAGGAGCCATCCCGGTTTCTGATCTGATCCCAGAATGTCTTGCTTTTCCATAGGACGTCCCTATCTTCATAGGAGAACCAATGGATTCAAGTTACAAGAAAGGAGATTCCGACTAAACATCAGGAAGAACTTTCTGACCCTAAGAGATGTTCGGTAGTGGAGCTGTCTTCCTCAGGAGGTGGTGGGCTCTCCTTCCTTGGAGGTTTTTAACCAGAGGATGGATGGCCATCTGTCTTGGATGCTATAGCTGAGATTCCTGCATCGCAGGGGGTTGGACTAGATGATCCTTGGGACCCCTTCCAGCGCTACAATTATTTCACTCCTTTGTGTTGGACACAAATTTAACAAACAAACATCAAATTCAGTCTTCATATTCCTTTATCTGCCCACTACATTGTAGATAGCCCTGACAGCAAAAGGCAGGGTGTAAATAAATGTGTATTGTCTCCTAAAATGCATTTTTTTGGGGGGGGGGATGTTGAGTGCAATTTAAAGTATTCTGGGATGGAGAGGATGGGATTTGGCCTAACTTCAAACCTGCACTCATGCATGAAGCTCCCTGTGAGAGGAGGGGAGAGGGGGTGTTTAGTAAATAAGTCTCAGTTTCTCAGTCTTGCTTACCTTAGAAGGCTTTTGTGCAGATGAATTAGATTAGAACGATAACATCCCTTCCAATGCCACAGAAACTATGAATAGTATTAGAACAATAAATGCTTTGAGAATAAGCTACTCTCAGAGGCGAGCAAAGCCATTGGTAGGCAACTCTCCTTTGTAACGTTTATGTAGCTTGAGTTATGCATAGCGATTCATGTATATTTATGGAGTTTTCCCTCAATGTGAGCAGATTCAGATGCTCTGAGGAGGCACGTGGTACAGCCCTCCCAGGGATTCCGACTCTTTAGGATGCAGGTTAGTATGTCAGAGGGAAGTGCTGGCTGCAACACATGATTTTCCTAAATAACTTTAGAAGCTCTTAGATTGGAACGAGCTCTTAGAAAGGACGCACTTGGCTGCCACCCAATTTGACAGCACAGTGTGGTGTTTTGCCCTGCCTTTGGTCCAATACAGTGATACCTCGGGTTAAGTACTTAATTCGTTCCGGAGGTCCATTCTTAACCTGAAACTGTTCTTAACCTGAAGCACCACTTTAGCTAATGGGGTCTCCTGCTGCCACTGCGCTGCCAGAGCACGATTTCTGTTCTCATCCTGAAGCAAAGTTCTTAACCTGAAGCACTATTTCTGGGTTAGCGGAGTCTGTAACCTGAAGCGTATGGAACCCGAGGTACCACTGTATTTTCACCAATGATGTTGTGGGACAAGGATCGGATGAAGCACCCCTACATAATCTCCCAGGGTGCTACATGAGGCTGGACGAACATCGCCCGGCTGTGGGGCGTGAAGGTCGCTCCCCGCAAGGCCCATTCCACCTGGCCTAGGGGGCGAGGCCCACACTCACCAGCCCCACTGAAGAGGCTCCTCATGAGGATGGAGGAACATCACCCAGCTGTGGGGCATGAAGGCTGCTCCTTGCAAGGCCCTTTCTACCTAGCCTAGGGGATGGGTCCCAGACTCACCAGCCCCACTGAAGAGGCTCCTCATGATGCTAGAGGAACATCGCCCGGCTGTGGGGCGTGAAGGCCATGCCCTGCAAGGCCCTTTCCACCTGGCCTATGGGGCAGGGCCCACACTCACCAGCCCTACTTTGTTAAATATGTATTCTGTCGTTGACCTCCTTTGTAATGTTTTATTTTGAAATCTTCAAGATAATATTTTAGTTTTCTGTTATGTTGCTTTAACTTTATACTCTACTTTCTTCGGATTGTTCTATCTATGCTTTATTGATTTAATATGCTGTAAACTGCTTTGAGATTTTTCTTTAAAATATAAAGTAGTATAGAAATTTTAAAAATATAATATAAATTTAAAAATATGCCAATCCATTGCACCCCAAAGTAATCTGAGAGAGAAACTCACCAAATAGTTTTCCAGCCAAGTAGTGGGGTAGGAGAGCTGGGGGGTGAAATCACATCTGGCAACCAATGTACCCCTTTGGTTTCAGAGAATACATGGGTAAAGGTAAAGGGACCCCTGACCATTAGGACAACTCTGGGGTTGTGGCGCTCATCTTGTTTTATTGGCCGAGGGAGCCGGCGTCCAGCTTCCGGGTCATGTGGCCAGCATGACTAAGCCGCTTCTGGCGAACCAGAGCAGCGCACGGAAACACCGTTTACCTTCCTGCCGGAGTGGTACCTATTTATCTACTTGCACTTTGACGTGCTTTCGAACTGCTAGGTTGGCAGGAGCAGGGACCGAGCAACGGGGGCTCACCCCGTCGCGGGGATTCGAACCACCCACCTTCCGATCGGCAAGCTCTAGGATCTGTGTTTTAACCCACAGCGCCACCCGCATAGAGGAGTATAAAAAGCCTGGGACACAAATGTTCATGGCCCTCTAGCGGCTACGGTGGCTCTTTTTCCAGAAGTCATGTTTTTGGAATTAACTCTGGAAGTGTATACTTGATTCTGACCAAACAAAGCTTCCTATGTATATTTTGCTCTAGCAGGCTTAGTGTAAGAGATGCCCTGGGTGACCTTTGGCCCGTCACCATCTCTTAACCTGACCTACCTCACAGGGTTGTTGTGAGGTTGAAATGGGACAAGGAGAGCCATATACACCATCTTGAGGTCCTTGGAAGATCAGGATGGTATATAAAGGTAATAAGGAATACAGTGGTACCTCAGGTTAAATACTTAATTCGTTCTGGAGGTCCGCTCTTAACCTGAAACTGTTCTTAACCTGAAACACCACTTTAGCTTATGGGGCCTCCTACTGCCGCCACGCCACTGGAGCACGATTTCTGTTCTCATCCTGAAGCAAAGTTCTTAACCTGAAGCACTATTTCTGAGTTAGCGGAGTCTGTAACCTGAAGCATATGTAATCTGAAGCGTATGTAACCTGAGGTACCACTGTAAAGCATAATATAAGAATGTGAGGAACTAACCACATAACACACTGTCTGTCTGTCTGTCTGTCTCTCTCAAAACTGTCAATTTGATCAGCTTATCATTCCAGGCGTTTGAATGAATGAACTAAAGTGGACTTCCTGTTTGAATCATGGGTCTGGCAGGCAAACAGGAAGCAGCAGTTAGGATTTAATCCGTAGGCTGTGCGTATGTCATTATGAGAATGAAAGCAAGAAGACAGTGCTCACTCCACAGCCAAAGAACTTTTGTTGACAGATACATTTGCCTTCACCCATGACAGTCTTGGGTTGCCAGAGAGAACCCATGATCCAGAAACAGAAATCAGGCTTCAGAAGCAATATCCCTGAATGGAATGTGTTTAGTCTCTACAAAATGGATTTTGACCAAGTAGATATCATATGGTCTCATCTGATTCGCATCTCAATTCTCTTTTAAAGCCATTCAAGTTGGCCATCACTGCCTCCAGTGGGAGCGTGTTCCATAGTTTACGATTTGAAATCGCAAAGTTACATGATTAACATTGGTTAAAGCATGTTACAGTCAGAAGAATAGGGCGGATCCTAAAACATATCTGTCAGGTGTCAATGGCCAGGGAAATGAGGTTTGCTGCTGGCATGTGCCAAAAACTAAACAATGAAAGTGCCAGATGCACCCTGAATAATGAATTTTGTTTTAGGGTGAGTGAATTAAAAAAGTATTCACAAGATCAGGGATGAAGAATAGTTGTTGGACTCCATCTCCCATCATCCCTGGGGGCTGAAGAGAGCTGTAGCACAAAACACCTGCATGTTGTTGTTGTTTTGTCGTTTTGTCGTGTCCGACTCCTCATGACCCCATGGACCAGAGCATGCCAGGCTCTCCTGTCTTCCACTGCCTCCCGCAGTTTGGTCAAACTCATGCTGGTAGCTTCGGGAACACTGTCCAACCATCTTGTCCTCTGCCATCCCCTTCTCCTTGTGCCCTCAATCTCACCCAACATCAGAGTTTTTTCCCCAGAGAGTCTTCTCTTCTCATGAGGGGGCCAAAGTATTGGAGCCTCAGCTTCAGGATCTGTCCTTCCAATGAGCACCTCTTGTTGTTCTTCTTTAGTCGTTTAGTCGTATCTGACTCTTCATGACCCCCTGGACCAGAGCACGCCAGGCACTCCTGTCTTCCACTGCCTCCCGCAGTTTGGTCAAACTCATGCTGGTAGCTTCGAGAACACTGTCCAACCATCTCATCCTCTGTCATCCCCTTCTCCTTGTGCCCTCCATCTTTCCCAACATCAGGGGGTTTTCCAGGGAGTCTTCTCTTCTCATGAGGTGGCCAAAGTATTGGAGTCTCAGCGTCAGGATCTGTCCTTCTAGTGAGCCCTCAGGGCTGATTTCACTGCCTTGCTGTGGCAAAGGGGCTTGAATAATTCAGAGAAGCTATGAACTATGCCAAGCAGGGCACCCAAGATGGACAGGTCATAGTGGTGAGTTTTGACCAAACATGATCCACCTGGAGAAGGAACCGTCAAGCCACTCCAGTATCCCTGCCACGAAAACTCCATGGACAAAGACAACAGGCATATAAAACACCTGCATACCCTCCAACATTTCTCCAATGAAAATAGGGACGTCCTAAGGAAAAACGTGACATTCTGGGATCAAATCAGAAACCAAGATGGCATCTGTAAATCCAGGACTGTCCTTGGAAAACAGGGTCTTCATGTGAGGTGAGGGAAACAGGAGGGAAAGAGGCCTAGGGAGAACAGGCGGCCGTGATTTCAAGCATAGTGAAGCAGTTGGGAGTGCGCTCTTCCCTCGAATGCAGTGATTGAACGGCACTTCAGTACCCGGCTGAGCTCTCCAAGAGAGTCTGAGGGGGTTCAGTCTCCTCTGATGATAATTGGAGTGTATTTATGGAACTGAAGAGATTCTCTTTGGCTGGGCGCCAACAACAGTTTTCCTGATGAATAATTGGCCCGATAAGCATGTCTTTAAAAAAAAAAACCACCACCACCACCACAAAACCATTAACTCACATTGGGAGCGGCTTGGATCCTGAGTTACTATTCCTACTCCTTCCTTCATTTTGCTGCACCGAACTCTAGGCTTCTAGTTAAGTGACAATGCAGTGCTGTGGCTTCATTTCCCCAGGGAGGTTTGCCTGGCACCTTCATGGTGCGCCTTTAGGCACCAGGCAAAAACGTTCCTCTTTAACCAGGCCTTTGGCTGAGTGGCAGCGGCATGCAATGCCCTTTTAAAATGTGCTGGGGAGGGGAGTTTATTGGGTTGTTTTGTTTTTGTTTTTATCAAGTCTTTTTGTGTTTTTATATTGTGTTTTTATGTTGTAATCTCCCTGAGACCTGTGGGTATATACAGATATAATAATAATAATAATAATAATAATAATAATAATAATAATAGTAACTCACCTGGAGTACTGTGTCCAGTTCTGGGCACCACAGTTCAAGAAGGACACTGACAAACTGGAACGTGTCCAGAGGAGGGCAACCAAAATGGTCAAAGGCCTGGAAACGATGCCTTATGAGGAACGGCTAAGGGAGCTGGGCATGTTTAGCCTGGAGAAGAGGAGGTTAAGGGGTGATATGATAGCCATGCTCAAATATATAAAAGGATGTCACATAGAGGAGGGAGAAAGGTTGTTTTCTGCTGCTCCAGAGAAGCGGACACGGAGCAATGGATCCAAACTACAAGAAAGAAGATTCCACCTAAACATTAGGAAGAACTTCCTGACAGTAAGAGCTGTTCGACAGTGGAATTTGCTGCCAAGGAGTGTGGTGGAGTCTCCTTCTTTGGAGGTCTTTAAGCAGAGGCTTGACAACCATATGTCAGGAGTGCTCTGATGGTGTTTCCTGCTTGGCAGGGGGTTGGACTCGATGGCCCTTGTGGTCTCTTCCAACTCTATGATTCTATGATTCTATGATTCTAGTAATAATGCACTTGAGTCTAAGCAGACTGTCCTAAGTTTTATTCACAAAGTGAATCGGCTGGGAGGTTCCTCTTTCTGATCGTCATTTTGAGACACATCTCAGCTTCCGTCTGGGAAGCTCTAATCAGAGACCATGAAAGTTTCCACCTTGGCTTAGGTAGTGCCACAGCACAAGCCCATTCGTTTGGCGGCAGTGAACCCTCCGAGTCGTCTTGGCATGAGAGAATGCCAAGAGACAACCATGTCAAAGCATTGAGAAAAAGCCATTGAGACGGTTGGGCAGGCGCTTAAATCTCAGGTTATTAATGGCTTCCGATGTCATTAGCAAGACAGTGAATTCCGTACATCCCATTATTGCTCCTCTGAGTCATTTGGTCTCTGCAGGTTTAAGCTGTTTACAGAAAGGAAGCAGTAAAAAGAATTGCAGCACCGGCAATGCCTGTGATGGACAGCACTCGTGTTCCATTCAGGCCCTCCAAAGTCCTTTACGGCAAATTCTGTTCCTGGATTTGCATCATGAGAGCCCATGAAGAATGCAGAAGGGATCTAGCATCCCACAAAATTGCGCTGATAGCGTGCAACCCTTTATCTCTGACACTTGACCTTTTGTTCAAAAGATTCGGCGGACTGATCTCTGGCTTTTCTCCACCCCACCTCCGTCTGTGCCCAAGCGAGAGTTTGCATTCTGGGATAAAAGTGTGTCAGAGACTGGGGCTGCAATAACATCTGGACCATGTGTCAGGTTGCAGGCCCCAGGGAGCATTCACGGGACAGGGAGACATGGGAAGGGCACAGCCCAAGCATGGGTGCTGTCACAGAACCAGGTTCATGTGGACACGGGTTGTACTATGATCTAAACCACTGAGCCTCTTGGGCTTGCTAATCAGAAGGTCAGTGGTTCAGATCCTCGCGATGGGGTGAGCTCCCATTGCTCTGTCCCAGTTCCTGCCAACCTACCAGTTTGAAAGCACACCAGTCAGGCTGGTTTGCAGAAGCCAGCCCAGGAATTCCCTGTCTGGCACAGCTCTGCAGTTTCTACTCTCATCCAAGTACAAGCGGGTACTTGGACGCAGGTGGCGCTGTGGTCTAAAGCACTGAGCCTCTTGGGCTTGCTGATCTTCAATCCCCACGATGGAGTGAGCTCCAGTTGCTTTGTCCCAGCTCCTGCCAACCTGGCAGTTTGAAAGCACACCAGTGCAAGTAGATAAATAGGTACCACTGCAGCAGGAAGGTAAACGGTGTTTCCGTGCGCTCTGGTTTCCGTCACGGTGTTTCCGTTGCACTAGAAGCGGTTTAGTCCTGCTGGTCACATGACCTGGAAAGCTGTCTGTGGACAAACGCTGGCTCCCTTGGCCTGAATGCAAGATGAGTTCCACAACCCCATAGTCACCTTTGACTGGACTTAACCGTCCAGGGTCCTTTACCTTTTTTTACCTCATGTGGACATCTAACTAAGGTTGGCTGACTCCAAGATGAGATGTAACCCAGGAAAGAAAGAACAAGGAGAGTTGAGGGTAAGCAGGTTCAAAGAAGGTGGTCAGAGCATCGGACGGAAGGTGAGGAACCTTTTCCAGCCTGAGGGTAGCTTTCACTTCTGGGCAACTTTCTGGTACCCGCATGCCAATAGCACCTGCTATGGTTGTAGAGACCAACAACGTGGGAGACAGCAGTTACGAGTTACAGCGGTACCTCGGGTTACATACACTTCAGGTTACAGACTCCGCTAACCCAGAAATAGTACCTCGGGTTAAGCACTTTGCTTCAGGATGAGAACAGAAATTGTGCTCTGGCGGCGCGGCGGCAGCAGGAGGCCCCATTAGCTAAAGTGGTGCTTCAGGTTAAGCACAGTTTCAGGTTAAGAACGGACCTCTGGAACGAATTAACCCGAGGTACCACTGTACTGGTTTTTGCAGCCACTGCAGGTGCTGTGATTCCCCAGGGCAGTTCACAGGACAAAATGAAATAACCACACCCACACTTATGGATGGCAGGAGCTACATTGAAAGCAACACACTGCGGATGATAAGGAACGATTTGGCATTTTTGTGCTACGAACAGGTGAGCTGAATAGCAAGCGATTGCCACCCACCTGAGAGAGAGATGATGGTTAGTTTCCCAGCTCTCCCAGACTCAAACATAAGTGAGCCGAAGGAAATTAAGAGACCCTTAACATGAAACAAATATCTTCTCGGACAACCTTGCCAGCTAATTAGGAGTGGCGCACGGCAATCAATCAAGACGCAAACATCGTTTAACGCATTTCAGCCTCTTGGATTGTTTATACCTGTTTTGGAGGTTAATCGGAGGGTAATGGATACTGGAAGGTTGATAGATTCCCAGTTCTGTAGCCTCCAGCCGCCATCCTCTCTGACGGTTGGCATGCTGGATGAGGCTGATGGGAATGGGAAGCAAAAGAATCTAGAGGGACCAGGTAGAGGGAGGCCGCTGCCCGATAAAGAGCTAGTTATACTGGGAACCAAGTTGTGGGCACATCTCAGACTGGTGAGCAGAGGGGTAGCAGGCGGCAATTCTACCTGCGTTCTGCCACCTAACTGGGGCTAAGGGAGAGCAGTGCAATAGCCTCTGTAATAAAAGGGTGGGGAATCTGTGGCCCTGCAGATATTTCTCTCTCATACATATGAAAAATGATTTTCAGTTTTATACATTTCAAAAAATTTACAATAATTTTAACATTGCAAAACTTGACTTCCTTCCCTCTCTTTCTGCTGTTCCTTAAACTTATTTTTAATATTTCTGCATATCCAAATTAACTTAATTTGCTCGTTTATTCATCTACTTTAAATATATACTCTTATGAAACTGCAGGTTGTTACAATAATCCTGCCAATGTTCTTATCTGTTTACAATTTGCTTGTAAATATTCCATAAACCATTTCTATTATTTTATAAAAAGTTTGTCATCTTGATTTCTTATTTTTCCAGTAAATTTTGCCATTTCTGCATAGTCCATAAGTTTTTAAATCCATTTTTCTTTTGTTGGGACTTCTTATTCTTTTCATTTGGGGGCAAGTAATATTCTTAATTAATTGGGATATGGATGTAAAAGGTAAAGGTAAATGACCCCTGGACTGTTAAGTCCAGTCAAAGGGGACTATGGGATTGCGATGCTCATCTCGCTTTCAGGCCGAGGGAGCCGGCGTTTGTCCACAGACAGCTTTCTGGGTCATGTGGCCAGCATGGCTAAACTGCTTCTAGCGCAATGGAACACAATGACGGAAGCCAGAGCGCAGGGAAACACCATTTACCTTCTTGTCGCAGTGGTACCTATTTATCTACTTGCACTGGTGTGCTTTCAAACTGCCAGGTTGGCAGGAGCTGGGACAAAGCAACTGGAGCTCACTCCATCGTGGGGATTGAAGATCAGCAAGCCCAAGAGGCTCAGTGCTTTAGACCACAGCGCCACCTGCGTCCAAGTACCCGCTTGTACTCGGATGAAAGTAGAAACTGCAGAGCTGTGCCAGACAGGGAATTCCTGGGCTGGCTTCTGCAAACCAGCCTGGCTGACTTAGTGAAGAGCAAATATGTTAACATGACAAAAGGTGTTGATGGGCCACCGGGGAGAGGAATCCTTTAGCCTGAGGAGTGAGATGTTAGCAAGATGACAGGTTGTGTGTTTGAGGGGACAGGAAAAGGGAGCTTTCCAGCAAGGGGTGCTGGGAAGAAGAAGAAAGACTGGGATCCATATTGGAAAGGCTGGCCAATGACGTTCTTGCCGAGGATGTTGGAAATCCAGTACGCAGTCAAGAAGGTGGTTGTGGTGGATCAACAGCTGGCACCCCTGGGTCAAATCCAGCCTTCTGGAGGACACTGCCTGTCCCATTGCTGATCTAGAGGCAAAAGTGTGCGAGTTAGGAACAATGAGGGCAGTCATGGAACTTGACAGCTGTCCACCTTGGGTAGCTGTGTGCAGACTTGCCCTGCCAACTTAGACAATAAGCTCATTGGGGAAAACAGTTACCGGTAATTCCGTTCTCTTAAGAAACTGCAGGAAGGGAGGTGCTCTTTTCTGCAGACGTCTTGGTCAAAGTTTCCTTAGTGTTTCCCTCCATGGCTTCCTCCAGCAACCTGAGTGTCTCTGCTTAGTTCCGTCACAGCAATCTGCTCCTCCTCCTCCTACTGATGCAGCTTCATTAATGTGACCCCAAAATTCCAGAT
This sequence comes from Podarcis siculus, assembly GCA_034642415.1. NCBI lineage: Eukaryota > Metazoa > Chordata > Lepidosauria > Squamata > Lacertidae > Podarcis > Podarcis siculus. The sequence continues at coordinate 7,447,685 of JAXCMG010000059.1, forward strand.
CGCCCCCCAAACTGATGCCAAAGTTTAGTGCCAACTTGTGACCCTGATTTGCTGTGTCAGTTACTCGGTTTGGGCAAAAGTGACACAAAATTTGGGCTTTGTGGCACAAAACGGGTACTAAACTTTGGCATCAGTTTGGGGGGAATCCGGAATTTCGGGGTCACACATTAATGAAGCTTTCAGATGCCCCAATAATAGAATACGTTGTTGGCAAGGGCTTTAGGGTCACCCTAAAGCCTTGCCTTGGCACAGACTGAAGCTGCAGACAGTTGCTTTGATCTTCAGAGCTTGCTTTGCTTTCAAGATACGTCATTAATTTCCCTGCATGGATGAAGTGCCCGTCCACACAGCCTTATCTTATCTAAATAGGTTGTTACAGCAGACGTTGCACTCCAGTCGCTTGGGATGGGGCGTTAGAAGAAAGGAGGAGGGAAAAGGGTGCTGACTTAAGCGAAACGCACGGGGAAAGAGCAATTTGCAAAATGCAGAGTGACAGACGGGAACATTGCAGGTTAAGGAAGCTGACTAGGAACACTTAAATCACCAAGCTGACAACTATTCCTCTCAAGGCCAAGGCTATAGGAAAGGTCTCAAATTGTACCTACATTGATTGGCATCCATCTGTCTCGGGAGACGATGGAAGGGTGCACCTTCAGGGGTGAAGTCAAGCTGTTGGACAGTTACAGCGCCTGCTGTGGCCGTAGAGACCAATACAGGAGAGACATGTTTTGTGGCAGCTGGGGCAGATGAAGGCATCCTGTTGGGCTGCTGCAGATGCACCACGACATTTACTCTCTCTGTGTTCCTCCCAGAGGTAGAGCTGGGAGATATATCAATATATAAGGGTCTCTTCCAGCTCTGTGATTCTGTGATAAAGGGCACATCATGATTCTTGTAATTTGTCTCATCTCCAGACACACGGGAAAATGCGTCATATTTTTGTCCCACTTTTTAAAAAAGTGCTTTTAATAGTCAAAGACTCTTGCAGCAGGACCCAGATTTAAAAACTCTAGCATGTCTTTGCAGCAGAGAGCAGTGGTGTTGGTTTTGGAGGTGGACGCCCCTTTAGACTCATTTTCCACAGCAAGAAAGAGATGCTAATTTGAGCGAAGTTTTCCGCAATTAAGAGGAAAATGAGAACACCCCGCTGCTTGCGTGATTTAGAATGCAGTTATTACTACAACAGCTGACAGGCCTGTCTCCCTGACATGAGAAACTGCAAAGGCTGTGGGTTTCACTGTGTTATTTCTAGTGAATGGCCCTGTTATTTTGCCCGATTAGCCTAGTGAACTGTGCACCATAGTTTGATCTAACCCCAAGTTTTACATTGTTGTTGTCGTCCTCGATTCTCCACTCCGCCCCCCCCAATTATGCAATAGACTAGGAGAACTGGAGTGAGAAAGGGCTTTTCTTTTACAAGCCGTCCCTACTACTAGAGTGGATGCATAATAAAATCCACCCCCTCTATCCACTGAAAGCAAATGGAGTGTAGGGTCCTGGTGATTTCAAAAATTCAGGTGCTTTTCACACAGAAAGACACAATCTCCACTGCCATGTGTCTTCTAAAACTATACAACTTAAATGAATTTTTTGACCAGTGCATGATGATGATGATGATAAAAATAATATATTATTTCTACCCCACCCATCTGGCTGAGTTTCCCCAGCCACTCACTTGCAGGTATGAAAAGCTTTAATACCAAACCCGATTCTCTCTCTCTCTCTCTCTTTCTCTCTGATATACACACCACACCAAACATCAATTCCGCCTGCCTGATGGAAATCTAAAGCATGTTCCCAGTTTTGTGGCATTTTTGATAGTTACAGCAAAGGGACTTTGTGGATTTTTGCAAAATAAAAAAGTGGCAGTTCAACCCTTACTTGTAGAATCGTGGAATTGTAGAGTTGAAAGGGACCACCAAGGGTTCTAGTCCAACCTCCTGTGGCACTATTCAGAATATTTTGTCCAACATGGGGCTCGAACCCACAACCCTGAGATTATGACTCTCATGTTGCAACAACTGATCTATTTATGCATATTAATAATGTCACCTACCTTTTCCTTTGCTTGTTCCCAGGATGTTTCCAAGCACAGTTGAAAGTGTTGGTGCTGACCTTGAAAGCTCTAAATGACTTTGGCCCAGTATACCTGAAGGAGCATCTCCACCCCCATCGTTCAGCCCAGACAGAGGTCCAGCTCCGAGGGTCTTCTGGCGGTTCCCTCCCTGTGAGAAGTTGAGGTTACAGGAAACCAGGCAGAGGGGCTTCTCGGTGGTGGCACCCGCCCTGTGGAACGCCCTCCCATCAAATGTCAAGGAAATAAATGGCCTCGGCCCAGTATACCTGAAGGAGCGTTTCCACCCCTATCGTTCAGCCCGGACTCTGAGATCCAGCTCTGAGGGTCTTCTGGCGGTTCCCGCACTGCGAGAAGTAAAGTTACAGGGAACCAGGCAGAGGGCCTTCTCAGTGGTGGCACCCGCCCTATGAAATGCTCTCCTTTCAAATGTCAGAGATATCAAGAATTACATAACCCTTAGAAATCATATGAAGGCAGCCCTGTTCAGGGAAGTTTTTAATGTCTGACATTTTATTACTTTTTTATATTTTGCTGGAAGCCACCCAGAGTGGCTGAGGGGTGTTGCGGTGCCGTCCCCTTTGAGCAGCAGGGCGCTCGGGGCTGCGCAGTGGAGGTGACGGGCAGCAGGGCGGCTGCAGCTGTGTGGCAGAGGTCAGTGGCCAAAGTTTTTATTTCCCCCCTGCAGCTAAAAAAATCTAAACAACTGTGAGTGGGTGCTCCCCCTAATAAAACGTCAAGAAGTTCCGGCACCTCTTTTTCTAGAAAAGAAGAAGCCCTGTTGGACACAGAATTCCAGTTGTGGTCCGAAATTCATTTTGTTAGCTTGGATCCAATCTGTTCGGGTCATCTGGGTTCCTGATCCTGTCTTCCGTGACACTGACAACCCCTCCCAGTTTGGTGTCAAATCGCCTCCTTTGCTGACCGAAACGAAACTCCCCGTCTTGGTTTTTGGGGGAAAGTCAGCCCAGCTACAGCAGCAGCAGCAGCAGCTGGTGCTTGCTGGAGAGGGAGGGAGGGAGACCGCACCGTGCATCCTGGGAAACGTAGTCCTTCCCGGAGCGCCGCGCGTGCCCAAGGATCCCGTCCTCGGACTCCATCTCCCGGCGGCGCGCGGGGCGGCAGGCAGGCGGGAGCGCGCGGGTTGGTAGGAGCGGCTTGCACCGCGCGAACCTCCCTTTACGCACAGCCGGAGACTCGCATTGTATCCTATCGGGCCAAAAGGGGATGATGTCACCTGCGGGCTGGTAAGGCGAGGGGAGGCAGGCGCTGCTGCCGTTGCTGGTGGCGGCGGCAGGAGGAGGAGGAGGAGGAAGCGAGATCGAGCCTGGTTCCCGGGATCCTTTTGTAAGCAGCCCCGGGGACACAAGGAGAAGAAGCAGCCGGAGCGGGCTTCGCCTCCTCCGGGATGGAGCGAGCGCCAGGTAAGCCTCTCCTGCGCCTCTCGCCATTCATCGGACGCGCCGCTCGCTTGGAGAGCCGGGCCGGGCTCTGCGTTTTTACGCACGGGGCCGGAGGAAGCGGCGCTACCTTCCGGGGAGGGGGAAGCGCTGGTGGGGAAGGTGAGCTCCGGAGCAGCGCTTTCCTTCTCCCTTTTCCGCAGGGGAGAAGAACCCCGAAGGAAACGGACTATTTTTGGGGGGGCGGCTGCATGGGGATGCGGTGTCCGCTCGGGCGAACAGGGGGCGGGTGGGGTGGGAAAGGGAAGCGCCCAAGTCTGCCAAGGGGGCGGCACGGGCTGGGAACAAAACCAGCCAAACTTTCAACTCCCAGCCTTTCCTTGGGAGGGGGGATCTCTCCGGAGGCTCTGCATCTCTGGGAACAGCTGGGGGGCGGCGGCCGGGGAGGGGGCGCCCTGGGTTTGTGCGGCTTCCCCGCTGCCGTTTGCGCCGGGAGGAGCGAGCCTGTGTATGGTGTGTACGTGTTTTGGTGCCTGTGTGTGGTTTTTTTGGCTAACAAAAGGGGCAGATGCGGAGAGGGCGGGTGGAGAGAGGCTTCGCTGCTCCCTTTCTTCTCGGCTGCGGCTTTCTTTTCCTTTCAATGGGACCGGCCGGGGTGGGGTGGGGGTGTCGGTTGGAGAGAGGGAGAGGTCGAGTAGGAAACCTCCTCCACGACTTCTCTCACTCTCTGTCTCTCTTTTGGGAGGGGTGTGTTAAAATGTGCTCTCACCGCACCCCTACCCCACCCCTCGGGTTCAAAGGTGCCTGGAGCGGGGGGGGGGGGGGGGGGGGAGGACAGTTTTGATTCCTGCGGATTTCCTGGGGTGGCTTTTCTCCATCCAGGGGAAAAGGAGGCGTGGATGTCTCCACTGGTTTTAGCAATACCGCAGTATGGGAGCGTGTGTCTGCACGCGTGTTGCCACCTCGCGATCACAACACCTTTCTCCCGTTTTCTCACCTTCCCAATTACCTTTCCTGAAGAGTTGAGCTACACGCTTGCAGAAGGGGTTGCAAAAACAGAAAAAGAAAATAAAAGCAAGAACGCCTCCTGGTTGCGGACAGCTGCTCCCTCCCCCCTCTGATGTTTCTTACAGTCCCTTTGAGAACATAATAGCACACACACCCCCACCGCTGGATCAGGCCCATCTCGCCCAGCATCCTGCCCTCATATTGACCAGCTGGATGCCCCCATGGGAAGCCTGCCAGCTAATATTAATGACTACGCTAATATTGAAATGCTAATACCCGGTGTCTAAGGAATTGGAATCCTTAACGATGAAGGAATGGGATGTCTAGGAGACAAAAGTTGCAAGGCGGAGCCAGTGCTGCCTTTTCAGAAATATGAGTTTGGAATGCCATTCAGGGGGGAAAAAATTGAGACTTCCATGTTTACGCATGCACAGATGCACTCTTCCTTTTTTAAAAATACTGTTGCTTCACATTTTCAGGGCAGGAGCTGGACATGTCTCGATCTGTGCCCTCCCTGTGTTTTGATAAAGAGCAGCCAGGGTTCCAGATAATCAGCTATTTAAACCTATTTTCTCCAGGGGGAAAGATGGGCTAATCAGGGTTTCCCCCCCTCCCCCTGTGGAAGATGCAGAAACTGCTGTTGGCTGTTCCTGCCACCTGGTCTCTCTATCTTCCTTCCCTTCTCTCCCCCCCCCCACCCAAAGGATTTAGGTAGATGAGGCTTGCTTCCGCTCTTTGCCTTATTATAACTAGGTGCACCTTTAACATACCCACTGAGGGATCTGGGTGGTCTTTCCCTGGTCCCCAGATTCAGGGGAAATGAATCAGTTGCACAATTGCTTGGGCGGCAGGCCATGAAAAAACCAGTGGCCAACTAGGTGAGGCAGGAATTGCCTGTGTGCATATAGATGTATCTGTTGAATTTCAGTTCCGTTTTCTCCTATGTGCGCTGCATGCTGTCTCTCTCCCCCCCCCCCAGTGGTAACAAAATCTCATCCGAGTTGAGGATTTTTGAAGGAGAAAGTGTCTGCAACAGGAGAGAGAGAAAGAGAGGGGAGGGGGCACTGGAAATCTGGTTGCTATGGTTACTCTTGCAGTTGGAATCATTGCGATTTTTCACGCACAGAGCCCCCTCCCCAGTAGATCTGGAGTCTTCTCCACCCCTTTGCCTGGTAACTGGGAGGGTGTGGTCTCCCCCACAAAAAAATAATCTCTCAAAAGACAGAATTCAGATGAGTGTCTGCGGTCTTGAGTCTTGTGACGGCTGTGTTTCATTTTATGGTCAAAAGAAAAATGAGTGTCTGCCTGTAGCCGTTTCATAGCTTTATTTTATTTCATGGCGACAATGCAACTGAGAAGCCCATTTTGGTCTCTCTCCTTGCTCTGTCCCTATATTAAAGCAGGGAATATGGGTGGTTTGGGCGTGTGTTGTTCAACACGCTGTGAACAAGGAAAGCTGCTTTATTAGCAACGGGTGTGGGTGGGTTCCCCTGTTACGTTTGTGGAACAGCCTTGAGTACCTACTCATTTTCTAGAGCTGTCTCCGTGCAGATGCGTAGGCAGGCATCGCACACTCTTAATCCCATGGGGTGTTTCCCTCCTCCTCCTCGCTGACTCCACTCCACGGTGACACTGTTGCTGCTCACTGGCACTTGTTGCAAGAGGCAGCGGGGAGAAAGACGGTTCAGCTTTGTTCTTCTTGCACAAGCTCTGCGATGTGGGGAGCCTTGCAAAGCCTGGGTGGAGGCCGAGACTGTCGGAAGAAACTCTTGCAGAGAGGGCGTTGTGAAACAGCTTCGTTGGTTACGTTTTCTTACATGAGTCAATAGCTCGCCTTGCTTCCCATCATGGAAGCCAGGGCAGTGTGTTTTGTGCAGTGTTAGAAACTCAGGTATATAAGCTAGGCACCAAATGGCGCTTTAAACCAAGGCTGTAGTCGCCAAAGCAGAATGTCTAGTTGCCATTTTGGGGCAAGACGGTGCCAAAGTCGTCTTTTTTCAAATGATGGACTGACTGTGATTGATTCCCAGGTAAACACCTGGCTAGTTCGGATGACTACCTTGAGCTAGTTTAAGAGCTTTGAGAACTTAAAGAAAAGTCACTTGATGCAGGGACAGTCCACACATACATTGACCTATTCCGACCTCTTTTTCTTAATGTTGACATGGACCATTCATAGCGTAAGAATATTCTTCACAACTGGGAGCAGGGCAGTGGGGTGGGGGGAAGTGAAGACAAGCTATAGGGACTAACTAGAACATTGATCACTGCTCCTGCTCAGGCTGCACAGAAAAAAAAAGGCATTTTGGTTCCTGAAATTTATTCTGATGGTGCAGATGAAACATAACTGATAGAATTCTACAGGATGGGGTATTAGTGTGAGAAAGCAGTCCAGACCCAATGATCCCCAGATGTTGGAGACGTCAGGCACCATCCTAGCACCCAGGAATCTTCACACGGCCAATAGCAGGTGCCAGGTGCAAAATGTCAAACACTGGTTATGTGTAGCTCTTGGGTGCTCGCCCACCCAGGCACTGGCCAGATGTGGCCCTCTGCTTAGCTTAGGTAGTGGTGGCCTCATTTGCCTTCATACCATCCTCTGGGATTGTCCTGGGCTTCTGTTCGGCAGCGATGTACTATAAGCATCCTTCTCAGAGCTCTTCTTTGTATCCGAATTTCACCCCTGTGCTAAAACTTGCTCTGTAATTTCATTTTCTCTGCAGGATCTGTGTAAATATATACAAATGCAAAGTCTCCTTTTTATGCTCGGCATAAGGTGTGGTCATAGTTCAGCAGCAGAGCAAGTGTAGAAGGCAGAGGAGGAAGAAACCGCTGCCTGGGGCCTTGGATGTTGTCTGCCAGTGACAGTAGACAAGGCTGGCCAAGACAGACTGACTTTCATAGTACAGACACTCTGTGTAAGTCCTAGCTTCCCCCAAAGAATCTGGGAGATGTGGTTTGTTAAGGGGGGGCAGGGTTCTTAGGAGACCCCTATACACCCCTCGCAGAGCTACAATTTCCATAGGGGACTCTGGGCGTTGCTGTTCTGCGAGGGGAATAAGGGTTTCCTTAACAACTCTCAGCTCCCTTAACAAACTGCAGTTCTCAGGATTCTCTGGGGGAAACCCATGACTGCCTAAAGTGGTATGATATTGCTTTAAATACTTAGTGCAGATGGGGCCCAAGTCCCAGAAAAGGAAAGAAGAGAACAGTCTCTGATGCTGACTGGTAGACCTTTGTGTCGTAGCTCTGTGCATTTCAGAAGAACGCTTCTTTCAGGATCACGGAAAGCTTGCAAGGCCTAGAAATTTGGGGAGGGGTCTTCCTTAAAATCTGACCGACTCAATGGCCAGCTTGAGAGAGTGGCAGAGTCTCCTCCCTCCCCGGGCGTCTGATTCCAATATATATGGCCGCCAAGATTTGTATGCATGTGCATACCTGGATGTGAAATGGACATGTGGCTGTGTCATTTGCACAAGATGTTGGCCAACAGTCAATAGCATCCTTATCTCGGAAGCTTCAAGTGAGCAACATGCGTTTATAATCCTTATCTCTTTCGAGTCCAGTAACCCTGTGAATGACATGGTGACGATTCCCTGCCTTTTTATGTAGGGAACCGGAGTCCAGGATTGGTGGCTCAGCCCAGTCTCCTGTTGAGTTCAAAGACAGGCAGGGAGTTGAACTTGGACTGTTGAGACCATCGCGCTACTTGATGCAGCTCCAGGCTGGACAGTAGATATTCTCACTCGGCTGATGTGTTGCCAATTTTGATGTAGCTGAATCGACGCTCAGTCCATGTTCAGGCCGAGGGGCTGAGGCAACATTGATGTTAGCGGGAACTGACAGGCTTCAAACAACATCTCAGGAGCAGGCCGTATGGCATTTGGGAATAAGTCCCAAGTTTCTGCAGCGGTCAAACAATAGACCTTAAATCTTTTACTGGAAGGATTTTGCAGGGAGTGACGTTTGCATTTAGATGTACCACATTCAGTTGTCAGCATGGACTTCTTTTTGACATTAGGGGGACAGAAAGAGCATGATGGGAGTTGCAGGTGGGAGGATGATGGGAATTCCTTTTTATTAATTGCATTTATATCCCACCTTTTCCTCCTCAAGGTGGTGTATATGGGTCTCCCTCTCCTCATTTACATCACATAAAACAATCCAGAATAAAATTCACGCTTCAAGGAGAATATTTCAGATCCTTCACTAAGCGCTTTCCCCATATTTATTTGCCTACTCAATTTATAGAGCTGCCTATAGCAGAAGTACTATAAGAAGCCATTGTGGTGTAATGGTTAGAACAGGGGTCAGCAAGGTTTACCTCCCCTGGGCCAGTTCACTCCCACGGAGATCGCTCCATGGGCCGGATCGCATCTGCACAGACGTGATTTCCGGTGTCTGCGCAGACACAATTCCTGGCGCCGCGGAAGCGAGTCCCCGCTCCGTGCTACACCGGTTTAGCGCAGCGTGCGGGGACTCACCAAGTGTGTGCCTCAGTTTGGGGGCGGCTTGTGGGCCTTTTAAACAACTCCTGCGGGCCACTTCTGGTCCATGGGCCGCAGGTTACTGACCCCTGGGGAAGAAGAGTTTGGACTTGATATCCCGCCTTTCACTCCCCCGAAGGAGTCTCAAAGCGGCTAACATTCTCCTTTCCCTTCCTCCCCCACAACAAACACTCTGTGAGGTGAGTGGGGCTGAGAGACTTCAGAGAAGTGTGACTGGCCCAAGGTCACCCAGCAGCTGCAAGTGGAGCAGCGGAGACGCGAACCCAGTTCCCCAGATTATAAGTCCACCGCTCTTAACCACTACACCATGCTGATGTTGGACTAGGACCTGGGAGATCAGGGTTCAAATCCCCACTTCGCCCTGTCTAAGTGGCGCCATCCTTTTCTCCCTCTGTCAAAATATAGGCCAGTTGCAAGCTCCTTGCAGGCAGGGACCTGTTCTCAAAGGCTCTGACACGCCGTGTATATAGGTGGCATTGTTGGTGATAGAACGATTGTGCCCACAGTCTTCCAGCATGGCCAAAAGGCCTGGGCACCCTGCCAGCCAGTCACTGTCCTTTAAGCCTGTCTTCCCAAAAGTTGGGGTTGCCAACATCTTGGCAAAACCGCCTTTTCCACGCATTCCTTGGCAGCATCTTGGGCGATCTCTGCTTGCCTCGTTGAACTGGTTGTTTCCACGGCTTTGCGTTAAACAGAGCTTCCCCCACTTTCTTCCTCTGTTTGCTGGTGGCTTGATTGCTAATTCTGCCATCTGTGTAAAGAGAGACTGCATAGCTCTAGGCAGGGGTGGAGACGGGGCTTTTGCAAGAAATCCAGGGTGGTTTATTATTGATTACAGAGCTTGTTGCAAATCCGCAGAGCTAGCATTTGTTCCCTCAAGAAACGCTAGCTTGGGTCGCTGCTAAGCTAGGACTGCTTCCAAGTTGTTTGGGTACAGGTGGGGGACATTGAGCACATTCTGTTGCCATGTTCAAATTCCACATCCTCCTGGATCAGATCCAGGGTTTGCTTTTGCACATTGTTCTCTTTTTAGCAGGGGCTAGCCAGATTTTTTTGGGAAGCATACAGGTAGCAAGAAGGCAACATGCCCCATCCCTGTCCCCTAGGAATAGATGCCCCCCATGGCCATTTGGAGGGCTGTAGAATTGGCATTTGAAGAGGAAGCCTGAATCCTAAAGGCTTACAGACGGAGATTCTTGCATTGCAGGGGATTGGACTAGATCAGAGGCAGGCAACCTAAGGCCTGGAGGCCGGATGCGGCCCAATAGCCTTCTCAATCCAGCCCGCGGACGGTCCAGGAATCAGCGTGCTGTTACATGAGTAGAATGTGTCCCTTTATTTAAAATGCATCTCTGGGTTATTTGTGGGGCATAGGAATTCATTAATTCCCCCCCAAATATAGTCCCCTCCCCCAGGTTTGAGGAGCAGTGGACCGGCCCCCTGTTGAAAAAGTTTGCTGAGTCCACTAGATGAATCTTCGGGTCCCTTCCAACTCTACAATTCTATGGTAAAGGTAAAGGGACCCCTGACCATTAGGTCCAGTCGTGGCCGACTCTGGGGTTGCTCATCTCGCTTTATTGGCCGAGGGAGCCGGCGTACAGCTTCCGGGTCATGTGGCCAGCATGACTAAGGCACTTCTGGTGAACCAGAGCAGTGCACGGAAATGCCATTTACCTTCCCACCGGAGCGGTACCTAGTTATGTCCTTGCACTTTGACGTGCTTTCAAACTGCTAGGTTGGCAGGAGCAGGGACTGAGCAACGGGAGCTCACCCTGTCATGGGGATTCGAACTGCTGACCTTCTGATCAGCAGGTCCTAGGCTCTGTGGTTTAACCCACAGCGCCACCCACGTCCCACAATTCTATGATTCTGTATTAAAAGATCCTGTGAGATTGTAGGCAGCCTTGGGGAGGAATCTGAGTTAACCTAGCAAAAAGAGGAGAGACCCAATAGTGTCTGCTCCATTAAGGCAGGGTTTCTTGAACTTGGGTCTCCAGGTGTTGTTGGACTCAAACTCCCATCATCCCTAGCCAGCAGGACCAGTGGTCAGGGATGATGGGAGTTGTAGTCCAACAATAGTTGGGGATCCAAGTTTGAGAAGCACCTTAGTCTGCCCTCAACCACCCTGCACCTGCCTGTCTGCCTTCTTCCTTCGAAGCAGTCCAGGGGAGAGGAGCTGGTTGTCAGATTTCTCAGCCTCAGTGTTGCTATTCTCGAACTCAGCAGGATGGAGATGAAACTAGAGCTTCTCTTTCTCCAGGGAGATCAAGGTGGCATTCATGGTTCTCTTCCGCCTCATTTCATCCCCACAACAGCCCTGTGAGGTGGGTTAGGCTGAGAGGCAGTGTCTGGACCTAGGTAGCCCAGCGAATTTCATGGCCAAGTGGGGATTTGAACCTTGGTTTCTCTCAGGTCACAGTCCGACACTCTAACCACTACACTGACTCACTACCCTGGTTGACTCTGACTATTATTATGCTCTATAGTCGTACCTTGGTTCTCGAACGTAATCCGTTCCAGAAGTCCATTTGACTTCCAAAACGTTCAAAAACCAAGGTGCGGCTTCCGATTGGCTGTAGGAGCTTCCTGCACTCAAGTGGAAGCTGTGTCAGATGTTCGGTTTCCGAAAAACGTTCGAAAACCAGAACACTTTCTTTTGGGTTTTTGGCGTTCAGGAGCCAAAATGGCCGAGTACCAAGGTGTTTGAGAACCAAGGTACAACTGAATTATGTTTTTATTATTATGCTCCATAAAATATGTTCTTAATGTTGTGCACTGCCCTGGGATCATTGGATATAGTACAGTATATAAATTTAATAATAATAATAATTTTTTATTTATACCCCGCCCATCTGGCTGGGTTTCCCCAGCCACTCTGGGCGGCTTCCACCAAAATATTAAAATACAGTGGTCTGTATTTTGTGTGTGGTGTAGTGTGGTGTAGTGGTTAAGAGCGGTGGACTCGTAATCTGGTGAACCGGGTTTGATTCCCCGCTCCTCCACCTGCAGCTGCTGGGTGACCTTGGACCAGTCACACTTCTCTGAAGTCTCTCAGCCCCACTCACCTCACAGAGTGTTTGCTGTGGGGGAGGAAGGGAAAGGATATTGTTAGCCGCTTTGAGACTCCTTAGGGGAGTGATAAAGCGGGATATCAAATCTAAACTCTTCTTCTTCTTCTTCTTCTTCTTCTTCTTCTTCTTCTTCTTCTTCTGTTAAACAATAAAAGCTTCCCTAGACAGGGCTGCCTTCAGATGTCTTCTAAAAGTCTGGTAGTTGTTTTTCTCTTTGACATCTGGTGGGAGGGCGTTCCACAGGGCGGGTGCCACTACCGAGAAGGCCCTCTGCCTGGTTCCTTGTAACCTCACATCTCACAGTGAGGGAACCGCCAGGAGGCCCTTGGTGCTGAACCTCAGTGTCTGGGCAGAACGATGGGGGCAGAGACGCTCCTTCAGGTATACTGGACCGAGGCCGTGTTTCCATGTGTTTCCATGCTCTGGATCAGAATATGCTCTCCTGCTGTTCCTGTAGCTTCTCAGAATTTGTCATCTTCTGGGTCCCCTAAGTAGCTGAGCTAAGCATGCGGCAGCCCAGAACTGGTCCAACCATGTGTTGGAAGGGTGGGATAAAGGAAACTTGACATGTGCGCAACACCTTGCTGGGTCAGGACCAACACTTGCAGGTGTGTAGTTATTCAGTTATTTTACAAGCGATGCTCCCAAGTTTTTATTGCTATTTTTAAAAATGCAGTGGGCTTCCAAGATCAGAGGCTGCCTTTGAAACGACACACGGTGTTCTCCTTGAAGTAGTTTGTATTTACGGTCTGTGCACGGGAGTTATTGCTGCCTCCGCCTCCCACCTTTCTGAAAATGTGGCAACCTTTCTTTTTTTGATAGCGGGAGAAGCTCGGCTGGGAACGGGGTGGGCCTTTCAAGCAGCGACGTAATCAGTTCTGCAGGGACTAAAAATAACTCTTCAATGCCACGGCTTATCACAGAAGTGAAAGCAAACCTGGATCCCAAACTGGCCTTGTTTTGTGTGTGTGTGTGTCTGAGAGAGAGAGAACGGCACTTGCGTACAGAGACATACAACTTGCAAAATGTAGGACTGGAAGATGGTATGGAAGCAGTTGTGTCCACAGGGAAATACAGTGGATGCTCGGGTTGCGAACGTGATCCGTGCGGGATGCACGTTCGCAACCTGTGTCTGCGCGTCTGTACACGTGCGGGTTGGGATTCGGTGCTTCTGTGCATGCGCAAAGCGTGATTTAGCGCTTCTGCGCATGCGCGACCGCCGAAACCCGGAAGTAACCCGTTCCGGTACTTCGAGGTTTTGGCGGTCCGCAACCCGAAAAAATGCAACCTGAAGCGTCTGTAACCCGAGGTATGACTGTATCCTATTTTGGGGGAAGAATGCTTGCGGACATCACATACTCCGGAAAAACACAATGTTGGTTAACACTCTGTGGCAGTTAATTCATTAAAATAAATAATATCTAATAGATGTGAAATGGGATGTGGGTCTAAACCACAGAGCCTAGGGCTGGCTGATCAGAAGGTTGGCGGTTTGAATCCCCGCGACAGGGTAAGCTCCAGTTGTTCGGTCCCAGCTCCTGTCAACCTAGCAGTTCGAAAGCACCTCAAAGTGCAAGTAGATAAATAGGTACCGCTCCGGCGGGAAGGTAAACAGCGTTTCCGTACGCTGCTCTTGTTCGCCAGAAGTGGCTTAGTCATGCTGGCCACATGACCCAGAAGCTGTCTGTGGACAAACGCTGGCTCCCTTGGCCTATAGAGCGAGATGAGCACCGCAACCCCAGAGTCCGCGACTGGACCTAACGGTCAGGGGTACCTTTGCCTTTTAATAGATGTAAACATAAGAGCAGCCCTGATGGATCAGTCCAGCAACTTGTTCTCACAGCCCCATGTCTTTAGCAAACCCTCCAGCAGGACCCCTAAACCCAACTGTACCCTCCCCACTTGGGAATTGTAGAAACTGGTATTCAAAGCAGAGATGAATGGATTTGTCCATCTTCACTCTCTTGGTTTCTCATCTTTCCAGTTGTAAATTCAGTTCTCCACATTTCTGTGTTTGTTTTGGATTGAAAATTATTGTTACCGTTATCATTATTTATTTGCATACCGCCCAAACCTGCAGGTCTCAGGGCAGCTGCAACGTAAAATCACAATTTAAAAACGCAAAATACATAATAAAAACCAAAACAAAAGCAAATCAATAATCCCCCCCTCCCCAACACATTTTAAATGTGCATTGGATGTCAAAGGCCTTGTTAAAGAGGCCTAAAGGTGTAGTAGAATAATAATAATAATAATAATAATAATAATAATAATAATAATAATAA
>JAXCMG010000059.1:7462918-7496828 GCA_034642415.1 Podarcis siculus
CTATATTTGGGGGGGGGGGGAATGAACGAATTCCTATGCCCCACAAATAAGCCAGAGATGCATTTGAAATAAAAGCACTCATTCTGCTCATGTAAAAACACCAGGCAGGCCCCAGAAATAAGCCAGAGATGCATTTTAAATAAAAGCACACATTCTACTCATGTAAAAACACGCTGATTCCCAGACCGTCCGAGGGTCAGATTTAGAAGGCAACTGGGCAGGATCTGGCCCCCAGGCCTTAGTTTGCCTACCCATGATCTAGGTTGAGTGCATTGCAGGGGGTTGGACTAGACAACCTTTGGGGGTCCCTTCCAATTCTATGATTCCAGGAGTGTACGACTGCAGCATGTCCCCAGCAGCATGTGGCTGGAGCAGCCTTTGTGTCTCCCGTTTCCAGGAAACCCTTGTTCTCTGCTAGCGTAGCAGATGATTACGTAGCGCTGTGCTTGTGCTGTTTTGGTTTCTGGGGCTTGTGGTGTTTTGGTCCCAGAAACCTACTTTGCATCTCCTAAGTAGGTTATGTTTATGTTTTCCTGGCTTCCCCCTCAGCCTGTCACTTTCTCTCCCCCCCCCCTTCTCCCCCCATCTGCCAAGTGGTTTTTCCTGCTACAGCTCCTGGAGGTGTGAAAGAGATTTGCTGAAGGGCGGTCAGCCAAGGTGGCTCACCTGCTGTATCCTTCTGTCTGGGTTCCTGTAAGTGCCGGCCTTTCCTGGAGTTGTTAGCAGTTCCTAGGCTCTGGACTGAGTCCCTGGACAATCCTTTTCTCTCCCTTTCTACCTGCACCAGAATTCCAGGTTTAAAAACTGCTGAAACATTTGCTCCTGCAAGGAAAGGGCTATCCTGGTGCTCTCAGATCCCTCTCCCTCTTGCCTAGAAATCTGCATAGATTCAGAGCCCTGACTCTGAGTTTTTGCCAGGCATTGCCCACTGCATTTTGGGGAGAGGTGGAAAAACAATTCCTTATGGCCTAGAAACTTGATTAAAAAACAAACAAACCCTGAGATGACATTACAGTGGTACCTCTGGTTGCGAACGGGATCCGTTCTGGAGGCCGGTTCACAACCAGAAAAGGGCACAACTTGAAGCGCCGTATCTACGCAGGTGCACAGCGCAATTTGGCCTAGGACTTGCCAATCAGAAGGTCGGCGGTTCGAATCCCCGTGACGGGGTGAGCTCCTGTTGCTCGGTCCCTGCTCCTGCCAGCCTAGCAGTTCGAAAGCACCTCAAAGTGAAAGTAGATAAATTCTCTGGCGGGAAGGTAAACGGCGTTTCCGTGCGCTGCCCTGGTTCGCCAGAAGCGGCTTAGTCATGCTGGCCACATGACCCGGAAGCTGTACGCCGGCTCCCTTGGCCAATAAAGCGAGATGAGTGCCGCAGCCCCAGAGTTGGCCACGACTGGACCTAATGGTCAGGGGTCCCTTTACCCTTTACCTTTAAATGCAGTAAATAAGATATTCTGTTTAGGATTAGGGTTAAGGTTAAGGTTAAGAAAGCTGGAGGGGTCAGCCAGATGAAGATGTCAATTTCGAACCTGGCATCTAGAGATCTCCATGTGGATGGAACTGGACCCATGCCATTCGCAAAATGCACCTGGTACCTGGGGGGATTTCAAACACTGCTTGACAGAATGGGCTTATTTATGACTGCTAGCTTGACAGCTCTTGACGTGGAGATCTAACCCACCTCCATCTCTATAGAGGTGCACTTGGGATATCTGTATGCAGCCATGGTATGCATGGCACATCTGGACTGAAGTTGTGGGTTATTATTTTTTCAGATGAGTCCGCAATGAAAATTCCAGACAACAGGGCCCTAAAACAAGACACCTGTAGTTCTTTCTCACCCAGCAATCGGGTACTAATTTAATCAATTTAAACCGGGGTTATATAATTTCAGCGATGCGGGTGGTGCTGTGGTCTAAACCAGTGAGCGTCTTGGGCTTGCCGATCAGAAGGTTGGCAGTTCGAATCCTCGCGACGGGGTGAGCTCCCATTGCTCGGTCCCAGCTCCTGTCAACCTAGCAGTTCGAAAGCACACCAAAAAGTGCAAGTAGATTAATAGGTACCGCTACGGCGGGAAGGTAAACGTTGTTTCCATGCGCTGCTCTGGTTTTGGTGTTCCGTTGCGCCGGAAGCAGCTTAGTCATGCTGGCCACATGACCCGGGAAAACTGTCTGCGGACAAACACCAGCTCCCTCAGCCTGTAAAGCGAATTGAGCGCCGCAACCCCAGAGTCGTCTGCGACTGGACATAACTGTTAGGGGTCCTTTACCTTTTTACCTTTTTAAAAATATAATTTCATCAAAGCGGTTTCGCCAAGTCGCCGGTAGTGCAAAACTGCGGGAATACGGTATAGAGCCTCACTAGGAGAGTAAGTAAGTAGGCTGTGGAATCTAGCAAATTGGCATTCTGTTCTGACCTTGGGAATGTCTTAAAAGTAGCTGTGGAGCCTTATCTTTATGTATAAGAAGGCTGGGAACAAACACAGTTAGAAATGCATAAACATCCTAAAAATCTCGCTGGCTACAAAAGTATGGTGATCGTTCCTCCTCCCTTCTGGAAGAAGAAAGAGAGCAAAAGGTTTCTTAGTTTCAGCAAGCCCTGGGGTGGATTATATGCAGCACCTCTCACAAATTATGGTTTTTGCAATGCTTCTGGGTTTCTGCCTTGATACCTATAACCCACCCTCTCTCTCTCTCTCTCAATTTTGCCAGTTTTACAGCCCACCAGGTTTAAGCAGAAGGTGGTTTCTGTCTGGTGGTTTCTGTCTGATTTTAAAAGGAATGACTTAAGTGTGGCACGTTAAAAAAAGAAAAAGAAAATCTTTGCTCATGCTGGAAAATCTACATGGGTTTGCTTCTGTAGCTGGTTAAACGGTGCTAGTATCAAACCCCTTTTGCTGTTCTTAATAATGAAAAGGGCTTTGTATCAAGGCAGTTTCACTCCAGCTTGTGGGTTTGCATCTGCAAAACGTGGCTTCAAGCCTTTTGCTCAGCCTTGTGCTGCGAAAATGGTTAGTGTTCGAACCATCCAACACTTGGTGCATTCTGTTTCACAGTACAGTCCTACCTTAGATCCCGAACACCTATGTAGTCGAACATTTTGGCTCCTGAACGCCGCAAACCCGGAAGTGAGTGTTCCAGTTTGCGAACATTCTTTTGGAATCTGAAATGTCCGACGGGGTTTCCGATTGGCTACAGGAGCTTCCTGCAGCCAATTAGAAGCTGTGCCTTGGTTTCTGAATGTTTTGGAAGTCGAATGGACTTCCAGAATGGATTCCGTTCGACTTCCAAGGTACCGCTGTAATCAGAAGAGCTGGTGTCAAAGGATCCAAAAGCGGGGTCTGCTATGATATTCCTGTGATAGCTGCTAACACCTCCTGCTTAAAACCCTAAAAGTCAGTAAGGATGCAACACCCTGCTTTAACTGTATTCACCCTGAAAATCAAGATTAAGTGAGGTTTCTGCCCTACCTAAGCTCACCTTAGAATACCTGCATTACGGTTCAACAGGTGTACTAACCCCAGTCAGACTCCCTCCCTGATGCGGTTCATGAAGCAAGAACTGAGAGCCCCCCTTGGGACTCAATCTGCCCCCCCACCTCTCCGAGAAAGTGAAAAAACAAAAACACTTGATATCCCTGTCTAACTAGTCCCTAGTTAATTAGCATCATGCTGACGAACCCTCGCGGCATGTGATCTATAGCCTGCTTGTATCACATGATTTAAGGTCTCTGCTGTTTGACATCCTCTGCTATATAACCATCCTTCTTCCTTTGGCCAAGCACCACCGGGTAGAAAGTTCATTAATCCATAGCTTGATGGAGTTCGGGTAGTTTTTGATGGAATCAGAGTTGGAAGGGACCCAGAAGGTCGTTTCATCCAGCCCCCTGCAGTGCAGGAATCTCAGCTAAAACATCCAAGACAGATGGCAACCCAACCCCTGCTAGCGTACAATAAATGTCAGCATCTGTGTCTGCTAGCTATCTTCCTTTTTTTATGAAATCATTTTTATTTGATTTTACAAATACAGTGGTACCTTGGTTTATGAACGTAATCCGTTCCGGAAGTCTGTTCTTAAACCAAAACCATTCTCAAACCGAGGCGCGCTTTCCCTAATGAGGCCTCCCACCACCGGTGCCCTTCCACCATTCGGGTTCCGTTCTTAGACCAAGGTAAAGTTCTCAAACCAAGACACTACAGTAGTACCTCGGGTTAAAAACTTAATTCGTTCTGGAGGTCCGTTGTTAACCTGAAACTGTTCTTAACCTGAGGTACCACTTTAGCTTTTTGTCCTCTTTGTACCTGAGCTTTCCAGTCAGCTTTGCCATTTCTGCATAGTCCATCAGCTTAGCTTGCCATTGCTCCCTGCTAGTGACTGTTTCTTCTTTCCATCCCTGGACTAGTATCATCCGTGCGGCAGTTGTCACATACATAAAGAGACTTTTCTGGTCCGTTGGAACTTCTGTACCTATAGTTCCTAATAGAAAAGCTTGCGTTTTTTTAACAAAAAAATATTTTAAACATTTTTTCCATTTCATTATATATCATCTCCCAGAAAGCTTTTATTACCTTACATGACCACCACATGTGATACGAGGTACCTTCTTTTTCTTTACATTTCCAGCAGTTGTTTGTACTTGTTCTATACATTTTTGCTAACTTATTAGCTTCCAGGGAGGCAAAGTGTTTTGCTTACCAAGAGGCACATTAGGTAAAGGGACCCCTGACCATTAGGTCCAGTCGCGGACGACTCTGGGGTTGCGGCGCTCATCTCGCTTTATTGACCAAGGGAGCCGGCGTACAGCTTCCGGGTCATGTAGCCAGCCTGACTAAGCCGCTTCTGGCAACCCAGAGCAGTGCACGAAAACGCCGTTTACCTTCCCGCTGGAGCAGTACCTATTTATCTACTTGCACTTTGATAATGCTTTCGAACTGCTAGGTTGGCAGGAGCAGGGACTGAGCAATGGGAGCTCACCCCGTCGCGGGGATTCGAACCGCCGACCTTCTGATCGGCAAGTCCTAGGCTCTGTGGTTTAACCCACAGTGCCACCCGTGTCCCAACAAAGAGGCACATTGGAAGCTGCCTTATACTGAGTGAGACCAGCGCTCAGTATCGTCTGCTCTGACTGGCAGTGTCTCTCTGGGCTATTTGGCAGGGTTCTGACCAATTCCATGGAACAAGTCCTTAAAGCGCTCACTGTATGCAGAAAAGTGCTGTGTAGATGCTTTCTGAAGGATGCACCTCTAGAAGTTCTTCACGGACTGCTGAAGGGTGCCCTTATCTTTTGGGATCTGTGGGGTGGAGATCTGAGTATGCAGGAGACGAGAAGGCAAAACAAAAATCTCAGGAATTCCGAAGCTTGATAATCATCTTCCCCATCCCGCCCCGTGCATCTTGTTTTTCCTGATCTGTGCAATTTGGAGTTACAAGTCTTTGCTCCTTGCGAAGGGGAGAATGTCAGGATTTAACTAGTAAATGCTTGTGAAACTAAAATATTGACAGTTCTCTTTCCTGCCCCATCTTCTCTCTTGCTTGTATTCACTGGTCTGGATGACATGTAAACCGTGGTTTGTTCTGAAAGTGTGGGCTGTAGGAGAAGCGATTGCATCTGCTCGGCTCCTTCCCAGACCTTTTGTCGTTGTGCCCCTCCGAACCTCAGCCATCGTTTGGCCTAGCACATTGTCCAGGCTGGTGGTTTACCTCTCTGCAGGCTAAGGTTTAACCAAGGTTCCTCCTATGGTTTGCAGCCCATGGTTTATCCAGGAGACCTAAATTCACAAGCCCAGGTTAGGTCAACACGCTATGCCAAACCATGGTTTAGCTTTGCATGGCTTGAATTCAATTCTCCATAGTTCTGCGCTTGCAAATTTCTTTTTCTTTTCATGGCTTTCTAGTGGATATTTCCCCAACGCCTTTTTTTAATGTAACCTCACCTAACGTAGAATGTATTTCTGTATGTTGTTCACGCTAGCACAATCATTTTCACGCACATTTCCCCTAATATCAGCCTTTTGGTAGGAGATCCGCATTGCAGAATTTGGCAAGGGGGGGGCGGGGGTGCTGCTTCTTCCTCCCAGGAGACGACCCCCCCCGTCTGAAGATATCCTCTTTCGGCTCTGGGATAGGTCTTCTGGGGGAGGTGCGTTCCGGCACATTTTGGTTTAGAAAATAATAATGTAATAAATTTTCATTTATACCCCGCCCTTCCCGGTTCAAAAACCGGGATCAGGGCGGCTAACAACAAATTTAAAACACTTAATTGTAAAAGCAGCATAAAATACAGTATAAAAACATGGATAACAATAAAATTCAAAATTCAGCAATCAATTTAGGGGAAATAAGCATTAGGTAATCCCCAGGGCTAGCTGGCTGAATTGCTCCTACTTGGGCCAGCGAGGAGGCCAGGGGAGAATTAGCTGTGGGGTCTCAGAGCAGGTGATCTTCATAAAAGGGGAGGGGGAGGGAAGAGAAGGGAGATAAAAGATCAGGCTGAATTCAAATTAAAGGCCAGGTGGAATAGCTCTGTCTTACAGGCCTGATGGAAGGAGGTTAAATCCTGCAGGGTCCTAGTCTCATGGGACAGAGCATTCCAGCAGGTCGGAGCCATCACTGAAAAGGCCCTGGCCCTGGTGGAGGATAGGCTGACTTCCTTAGGGCCCGGGACCTCTAAACTAAGGTTATTCATGGACCTTAAGGTCCTCTCCGGTATCCTCCTGAGTCCTTTCTTCTCCCAAAGATATCCCCAAAGACAGCAGAGGTTTAGGATCAGAGTTTCCTTCCCCTGGATGGCTTACCCCCCCCCCCAGGTTGAGAAGCCCTATCTGGCCCCACCCCCCGGGTGACAAACAGTTCTGTAATTGAAAAAACACACAATTAAAAATAAAATAAAAACATACCTAAAACACAGAAACAGTTAAAAAAATAAATTTTCTTTAGATGTTTAAATATGTTCTAAGACCAAGTCCCTGCGTTGGGATAGGCCTGCTGAAACACAAAAAAAAGTCATTTTGAAAGAGTGCAGTGACAGTCAAGTGGCAGGGAGTTCCACAGTACAGGTGTTGCAACACCTGTGGAACGGCTGCTTACAAACGTGGCAAAGCGCTCTGAGTCCTTATGCAGGGAAAGTGCTCTAAAAATACTAAGCCTTGTTTTCGCGGAGCTCGCTGCGCTCCTGTCAGCAAATGCGTCTTCCAGGAAGGCTCTGCCTCTTCGTTCTCGATAACCTTCCTCCCGAAGCGCCGCTTGCAGAGTTCCTCGGGCGCTCTCTCTGCTGTCAGCTCCCACGCTGCGAAGGGCGAAACTCTTGCTCCCTCGGTGCGCTTTGATAGGCAAGTGTCTTCATGCTCCTTATCTCCCCAAAGGAATGTGCTGGGCAGTACACAGCGATGTGCAGGAAGGATGATCAGCTTAGTCACGTCCTCTGTCTGCATGGTTTTAAGAGCTTATGGTTGGGTGCCCTAAATATTTACTCTTGTGTTGATTTTGAGAGGGGATGAGTGAAGGAGAAGAAGAGCATAGAAGACCAGAGGTTCTGGAATTATTATTATTATTATTATTATTATTATTATTATTATTATTATTATTATTTATACCCCGCCCATCTGGCTGGGTCCCCCCAGCCACTCTGGGCGGCTTCCAACAAAACACTAAAATACAATAACCTATTAAACATTAAAAGCTTCCCTAAACAGGGCTGCTTTTAGATGGCTTCTAAAAGTTTGGTAGTCACCGTATTTTTTGCTCTATAAGATGCAACAGACCACAAGACGCACCTAGTCTTTGGAGGAGGAAAACAAGAAAAAAAACATTCTGAATCTCAGAAACCAGAACAGCAAGAGGGATCACTGTTCTGGCTTCTGGGATAGCTGCGCAGCCTGCATTCGCTCTATAAGATGCGCACACATTTCTCCTTACTTTTTAGGAGGGAAAAAGTGAGTCTTATAGAGCAAAAAATACCTCTGGTTGCAAACGGGATCTGTTCCGGGGCTCCGGTCGCATCCTGAGGAATTTGCAACCGGAGGTGCCAATTCTGCGCATGTGCGCGGCACGGTTTAACGCTTCTGCGCATGCGCACGGTGCGTAGCGCACTTCTGTGCATGCATGCATGGTGAAACCCAGAAAAATACTTCCGGGTTTGCCACGTACGTATCCCATAGGATACATAACCGGAGGTGAATGCAAGCAGAGGTACCACTGTATTAATACTGCATTTTGGTGTGTCTGCCCATATCAAGTACCATAAAAGATTATTAACTGAATCATAGAATTGCAGAGTGGGAAAAGTACCCTGAGGGTCATCTAGTCCAACCCCCTGCAATGCAGGAATCTCAGCTAAAGCATCCCTGACAGATGGCCGTCCAACCTCTGCTTAAAAATATCCAGCGAAGGAGAGTCTGCCACCTTCCAGGGGAGTCCGGTCCACTGTCAAACAGCTCCTACCATCAGAAAGTTCTTCCCGCTTTTCTTGTTGGAATCTCCTTCCTTGTAACTTGAATCCATTGGTTTGGGTCCAGCCCTCTGGAGCAAGAGAAAATAAGCTTCAAAGACGGCAATATATAGATACATCGATCCTTTTAAGGGTTAATGAGTCCTGTTTGCATTCCTTGAGCCCAAGGGGGAAGGTTTTGAATATGAAAAGCTGATCTTGCCTATTTCAGGCTCCGGTAAACAGTATTATTGAGGGCGGCTTAAACTGCATAAATCCCAGAGGACTGTGGAAAAACTCTGTGCATTTTGAATGTGTGCCCTGTGATGTGTGTGTATTGAAAGAAAAGTTTGCATGAGAGATTTGCATGCCAGGTGTTCATAGGCTTGTGTTTGGATTTGAAAGCCAAACAGGCTCTGTGGTTGGAGGTCAGCGTCTAATCCTGTGTGTACTTTCCTCAAGCAAAGGTTGTGGGTTTTTTTTTTTTGAAAATAACTGAACTCCATGCGTTTGAGAGGGCCACATTTTCAAGTGGTATTTTCAGCCGAAAGGCAAAGCGTGTTCTCCTTCACGGAGAGCACGTGTTGCGGTGGGGGCCACCAGGACACCCCAAAGTTGGGGGCGGGCTATTTGATTGTTGGCCACTGATGCGATTGGGGCTTCCCTTGTTGTTGGGAAGAAGTTAATGCTGCCATTTGTTGATTGACAGCCAGAAATGCTAAAACTCCTTGCACGAGGCTAGGGCTTTCTCTTTTCGCCCGTGCATCAGATTGCCCACCCCTCCCTAAAATAGGGTTGTTCGCTTTGACCTTCCTATGCTTGCCATGGGGTCGTCTGCTCTTGGGGCAGGGGCCCGGTAGGAATTTTGTCCATCTGGCTGATTGGCTGGTGCCATTTGGTTTTTGCCTACTGCGTAGCAAATTGTCACAACTTGTAAGGTTCACGGTTAGGCATTGGTTTATGGTTTGGTTGGTTGAGGGGCATGGATTGGCTGTGCCTGCCCCTCCAATGCTGCCGCTGCAAGGGGTTCCGTTAAAGGAATCGGGGGCTAACTATTGCTTGTCCACTCTGTCAAGGGGGCTCGGGCCATAGCAGTGAGCCCCTGGTTGCATTTGGGGAGGGCTGAGGGCAGGTTCCCTGCGCCGGCGCTACCCCCAAGTGTATTCCCCTTTTCTGACTTTCGCATTGTGAGGAATGTCAGTCTGTTCCCCATGGGGGGGGGGGGGAGATAGTTGCAACCAATGCCTAAGCAACCACTCACAAATTTGTATTTTAATAAAGTTGTGGCCAAAATTATGCCAAAAACCTTAAACAAAAATTCTGTGTGATGTGTGAGTTTTTGGGGTGGCCCTGGGGACCTTGACACGCAACTGTTTCCCGCACAACCAAGCGAGCCGTGCCTCGGTTCTCCAGAGTTTGGCCTGCAATATGAACCCAGGTTCGTATGCAGTGAAGTCGCCCTGATTGTGGAAAGACCTGCACTTGCACCTCGGGACTTGCCCTCCTGCTCTGTGCATCATCCCAAATCTGTTCTGCAAAAAATTTTGGGGGAGGAGGTCCATGGAAAATCCTCTTGTGTAAGCAGAAGTCCTTGCAGGACTGGGGCGACTTTATTGGCTCCAACCCTGAGTTAACAATGATTGAGGCTGTTGCAAGGTGTCATAGAACAGGGCCTTTTCTGTGTTGGCATCTTGGTTATATAGAATGGCCTTCCTTCTGAGTTACAATCAGTGCCATTGTTACTACAGTGGTACCTCGGGTTAAGTACTTAATTCGTTCTGGAGGTCTGTTCTTAACCTGAAACAGTTCTTAACCTGAAGCACCACTTTAGCTAATGGGGCCTCCTGCTGCTGCAGCGCCGCCAGAGCATGATTTCTGTTCTCCTCCTGAAGCAAAATACTTAACCCGAGGTAATATTTCTGAGTTAGCGGAGTCTGTAACCTGAAGCATATGTAACCTGAAGCGTATGTAACCTGAGGTACCACTGTATTTTTTTTACTTACTGGTGCCAGTTGAAGACTTTCTTTTCTTTGCCCAGGCCTTTACTGTGGCACGATTCAAATTGTGGTCAGCTGGAGATAACAGATTGTCTCCAATTTTTATCATAAATATTGTTCTGGGTTTTTATTTGATGCTTAGTCTTCACGTTTGGTCTCTGCCCTGTGTTTTTTGTGGCTCGCAATTTGCATTGTAAGCTCGCCCGGGCATGTAGGGTTGGCAAGAAATTGAAATTAATACCTTAAAGTGCTACCAGATTTTCTCAGGTATTCCCTCTACCTGTATTGTTTAGGTGTAGATTCATGGGTGAAAGCAGTCTTGCCCATATGTTACTTTCTCCTTGGGTGGAAGCTGAGCATGCCTGAAGCGAGACTATCCTGCATCTATTATGGGATAGAAATGCTCGTTTAAACAAGCCACGGACAACACTTCTGAAAGGGACCTATTTGCTTAACCTTGGAAAGTTTCCAAAGGGTTTGATTTCTCCTTGTTTGGTTTACATGGTGATTCTGGTTGCATTGGAGGACCCGAGTAAAGCATTGTCTCGTTCTGGAAGTATTAAATATATAGTCGCTTCCTCCTGCAGAGGGGGTGCCCTGGAGCATCTAATGACAGATTAGCAACTCTTATTTGCTGAATAACCCTTCCTTTCCCAGGTCTTGCTGAAGCCCAATTAAGTCTGCCTTGATCCCTAAATGAGATTTTTGCCAGCCCGTCTTGTCCAGCTGAAGTGTTTGCTTCCACTAATAGCAAAGAGGATTAATTAACGGAATGTCCTGACCAAATATAGAAGCACATTTCGCGGTGTTCATTGAGTTGCGGTGCGTATTGGGTTTTCCTCTCGCACGATTTCTCAAAACTGTGAAGCTTCCTTCAGTGATGCGCCGTCTCTTGGGTTCTGCCTGCGCAAGCATTTTGGCTTGCAGGGTGGAATTATCCCCCCCCCCCGCTTTCCCCCATGCGCTGTTCTGGGGGTTCTCCTGACCTCCCAATTTTGGGGGGCGGGTGCAGAGGAGGAAAGGAAGGGAAGCTCCCTTGTGGAAGTGGAAATCCTTGCTCAGGGCTTCCACTGAGGGGGCCGTTTGGGTGGTTGTATCCTGGCCACTGTTTTCACATCTGTTCCTACCTTCATGAGCCTATTGCAAAACGGCTGGCATAAAGGAATTAAAAGAAATTCCTCGCTGCATCTGCTGGAGACAACTCTTGTTGCCGCAAGTGAGCGGTGATCTTGCAAGTCTGGCGAGTTTTACCACGTGATCCCATGTCTACAGGTGCCCCGGGTTGAGCTGGCACTGCTGCATTTATATTTGATTTTAAATGGGAGTTACCTGCCAGGTGTTCCCTGTGCGTGCTTTTAAAAACCACGGCTGTGGAATATCTCTACAGAAGACATCGTTTCAGGATTTTCACTTGGCTTTCCTTCTCACAACCGCCTCATGGTCCCTTCTAACTTACAATTCTAAGCCCTGTATGGTATGTTAAGTTGCTTTAATGCCCACCAGGGGTTTTTTTGGTTAAAAATGAGGTGCCAATACTCACTGCTTGGTATAAGTGCCCTTGGTGCCTCCTCATGAGGAACCCTAAAGCTAGAGCAGAGATCACCAACATGGTGCCTCTGGGCACAAAGAGGTCCTTGAGATCTTCCCCTGGAGCCTCAGATGTTTCTGAGCCCCTTTCCCTCACTGCCCCCTTGGTCATGCGTGGGTGAAGGTTGTTACCTTTTTCTCCCCTGAGAAGTAAAAAAGGTAAAGGGACCCCTGACTGTTAGGTCCAGTCGTGACCGACTCTGGAGTTGCAGCACTCATCTCGCTTTATTGGCTGAGGGAGCCGGCGTACAGCTTCCGGGTCATGGGGCCAGCATGACTAAGCCGCTTCTGGCAAACCAGAGCAGCGCACGGAAACGCCGTTTACCTTCCCGCCTTAGCGGTACCTATTTATCTATTTGCACTGCTGTGCTTTCGAACTGCTAGGTTGGCAGGAGCAGGGACCGAGCAACAGGAGCTCACCCTGTCGCGGGGATTTCCGATTGGCAAGTCCTAGGCTCTGTGGTTTAGACCACAGCGCCACCCGCGTCCCTCCCCTGAGAAGTAGGTGGAGCTAAAGAAGGAAGTTGGTAGAGGGACACTCTTTAATCTCTATGTGCTTTTCAAGGTTCAGATTAAGGTTCAGATTAAGTCCACCAGATCTGGCTTTTGGTCCCACTACTTTGGTCCCACTACTCATTGTCCCTGACTGTTGTTGATCCTGGTTTGGATCCAACAACATCTGGAGGGCACCACGTGTGTGTGTGTGTACACACACATGTTAGCATTTTGTATCTCTTGACCAGCAAGTGCCATGGGAAGAGCAGGATGGGATCAAAGATCTGGTACCCGAATGCAGAAGTTCCAATGGGGAATTGCAGAGAATCTCCTCTGCTGGACTTACCTGTCTCAAAGTTCTGCCAAGCCCTCATGCAACAAGGCTTCTTAACCCGCTTGCTGTGCGGCTGCTGGCTCCCCCCCCCTTCCTGAGCCCTTGTAAATTAACTGCTTTGCCGTAACACTTCTGGGAAATGTTCCACAGTGGTGTTTCTAATAGCAAGCCATCGGGTTTTCATTTACAACAATGCTTCTCATTGTAGTGGTTTTCCCCTCGAGAGGAGCAGACAACATCCAGTGTGGAGATGTTATATACATGCATTTAAAACCGATAATAATAAATCTCCCTTCGCAACAAAATGTATGTAAAGTCGAGAGACATCTTAGCTGAAGGCTACCCAGTGAACTATCTAATGGAATAGATACCTGAACGTGGGAGTCTTGCATCCCAAACAAAGTGTTTTTGCCACGACACTGGCTTCAATCCAGCCTTCCTCAGCCTGGTGGCCTCCTGGTGCTTTGAACTATCATTCCCAACAGCCCCAGATGACTCTCTGCAGTTGATGGGAGTTACAGCCTGGAGTATCTGAAGGGCAAGAGTTTGGGGGTGGCTGCTGCAGACCAGCGAGTTATATTTGATCTGTGTACAACCCCACTCCTGCCCACCTAGCAGTTCGAAAGCACCCTTAAGTGCAGGTAGATAAATAGGTACTGCTTTGTAGCAGGAAGGTAAACGGCGTTTCCGTGTGCTGCGCTGGTGCTGGTTCGCCGGAGCAGCTTCGTCACGCTGGCCACGTGACCCGGAAGTGTCTCCGGACAGCGCTGGCCCCTGGCGTCTTAAGTGAGATGGGCGCACAACTCTAGAATCGGACATGACTGGCCCGTATGGGCAGGGGTACCTTTACCTTTACAACCCCACAAAAAATCGACTGACCATGTGCGTATAAAATGGTTTGTCTGCAACCACAAAGGTGCAAAAGGCTGTCTTTTCAGAGGTGTAAAATCGCTGGGAGAGCAGTCTGTTGCGTGTAATATATTCTTGCTTGTGCAATTTCATGCAGATGAGCAGAGCACGATGCAGATTGCACGTGCTCCTGTTTAACCCCTTTCCACCCCAGCGGACAGTCATTTCACCAGGCGCATTTTGCTCCTGGCTATTGACCAGCTGTGACCAAGTGAGGATGCCCGGGTGCCAGGATGGCGCCTGATGCGCCCACCATCTGGAGGTGCATGCCTGGGGATCCTTGGATCTGGGCTGTTTTCACACACTAGCAACACACCCTGTAGAATTCTCTCCGTTACATTTTATCTACACAATCAGAATGAATTTCAGGAATCCCAAAGTCATACTGAAAAATGGCAACTAGATATTCTGTTTCGGTGACTGTAACCCTGGTTTAAGGAGCCATTTGATGCCTAGCTTATTTATCAGAATTTCTAACACTGTGGCAACTGTCCGTAGACTTTCAAGCAGCCTTAGGGACTAGAAACCTGTGTTGTATGGTGTGTGTGTGTTGTAAGGAAGACCTGGATCTTGTGAATGCTGGAATTGTGTCCAGGTACAATCGCCTGTGTTTGCACGGTACAGTCATACTTCGGGTTGAATATGCTTCGAGTTGAGCGCATTCAAGTTGTGCTCTGCGGCAACCCAGAAGTAACGGAGTACTTTACTTCCAGGTTTCGCCGCTTGCGTATGCGCAGACGCTAAAAATTACGTTGCGCGCATGCGCAGATGTGCCATTGCTAGTTACGTTTGCTTCTAGATGCGTACGGGGCTCCGGAACGGATCCCGTTCGTATCTAGAGGTACCACTGTACTGGCTTGGCTTCCTTTGTCAAAGGAGGGGGAGACTTGATGCTAAATGGCTTAGAGATGTGCTGCCATTTGAATGCTTGGCGTGGCTTGACAACGTCTTTTGAGAAGATGACTACAACTGGAATAGACAGGGCAGCAGAGGTTTCCTAGGGCTTGTCACTTCTGCTACAGAAGATGAACTCTTGTCTTGCAGCCGATCAGCAGGAAGGTAGCGTGTGCCCTTTTCTTTTGGGGGAGAATGGTTTGGAAAGTATTTTGGGCATCCTCTAAAGATAAATCAGGAGTCACCAAAGCATGTTTTGCAGGACTCGTTCACTAAAAAAAAAAAAAGGTTGCCTATCCCTTGTTGCAGAGGCAACCTTGAAATTGTGACGGCAGGTGGTTTTTGCTTTTTTATTTATTTAAAAAACACCCTCTTAATTAAATTTATACACTGCCCTCGGTCAAAATGGCACAGGGTAGTTTCCAACATAAGAAGCAACATAATGTAGATACATAGCGTAACAACCATACAATGCAGAAAATTAAAACACTTGTATAAATACAATTCATAATAATAAGCAATACATAATACTGTATCAGATAATGCATAATGCGCAATGCATAATAAGCAATGCATAACAAGCAGCAACATCAAATTACCCACAGTGTCGGCAATAAACCCAGCCATAAACTCTGCATCTCATCCCCTGCGAAATGCGAAAGTCTTTAATAAAACAAAAGTTGTTGTTATCTGCTCATCTTGGATCGAGGCTATAAAACATAATGCGTTTGTTTTTTTAAAAAACAACAGCAGCATTATGAGAAATGCGAAGGAGTGACAAACCGGCGGCAGCGCATGGAAGCAGTGCACAAAGTCCTTTACGCCAGCTGTGTTCCACTCTCATGGCATGGGCAGTCCCTGACCCCAGGGTGGAGCAAGGGGGGTGCGGTGGGGGCAGTCCGTCCCCAGTGTCGCCACTGAGGGGGGTGACAAAATGGTGGGCGGCACTCACTGCGGGGCCTGCACTGCGCCTGAGCCGCTCCTGGGAGTGACGCAGTGGGTTGGGTGCCCGCAGGCTCCGCGTTGCCCCAAACCATGGGTAGGCAAACTAAGGCCCAGGGGCCGGATCCGGCCCAATCACCTTCTCAATCCGGCCTGCAGATGGTCAGCGTGTTTTTACATGAGTACAATGTGTCCTTTTATTTAAAATGCATCTCTGGGTTATGTGTGGGGCCTGCCTGGTGTTTTTACATGAGTAGAATGTGTGCTTTTATTTAAAATGCATCTCTGGGTTATTTGTGGGACATAGGAATTTGTTCATATTTCCCCCCAAAAAATATACCATATTTTTCGCTCTATAAGATGCACCTTTTCCCTCCTAAAAAGTAAGGGGAAATGTGTGTGCGTCTTATGGAGCGAATGCAGGCTGCGCAGCTATCCCAGAAGCCAGAACAGCAAGAGGGATTGCTGCTGTTTTTTTTCTTGTTTTCCTCCTCCAAAAACTAGGTGCGCCTTGTGGTCTGGTGCATCTTATAGAGCAAAAATTACGGTAGTCCGGCCCCCCACAAGGTCTGAGGGACAGTGGACAGCCCCCCTGCTGAAAAAGTTTGCTGACCCCTGCCCCAAACGGTCCGCCCGCCGCCTCCCCCTCAGCTGTAGGGCGGCTGAGTTGGAGGAGGTAGGCAGACTTCTTGGAGGCCCCATGGAGCGTCCTGCCCCGGCTGGGTGCAGGTCACACGTGCTGCCCCAGGCACCCGATCAGCTTGCTCTGCTGCTGCCTGACCCCTAAAAGCATCTGGAAGGAGAGACAACCGCTCTCACCACCACTGGCATCAACCCAAAAGCCAGAGTCCAGTCGGGCTGCATCCGCTGGTACCTCGGGTTACAGACGCTTCAGGTTACAGACTCCGCTAACCCAGAAATAGTACCTCGGGTTAAGAACTTTGCTTCAGGGTGAAAACAGAAATCACGCAGTGTCGGCGCAGCGGCAGCGGGAAGCCCCATTAGCTAAAGTGGTGCTTCAGGTTAAGAACAGTTTCAGGTTAAGAACGGACCTCCAGAACGAATTAAGTTCTTAACCCAAGGCACCACTGTAGTGCTTAATCAACACACTCTTGTGTACCAAACAGTAAGGAAAAATCCTTGCAAACTGTGAAAGGGCAGGGAGTTGAGGCATTTCAGGCTCCCCTCCCTTTCCTGAATAACCTGACTGCCAGCACTGCCGCTGTCAGGATGAACCCCTCCTGATCATGGGTGGTTGCCTGACAGCTAATCCACAGCAGGTCTTCTGGAGCCCAGGCTGCTTTGAAGGTTGTATGTCGCAGACCCTCCAAGTGTCCCTATTTTCCAGGGACAGCTCTGGATTTGCTGGAGCCATCCTGGCTTCTGATTGGATCCCGGAATGTCCCGCTTTTCCTCAGGATGTCCCTGTTTTCACTGGAGAAATGTTGGAGGGTGTGGAGTCATGTGACCACTGAGCCAAGGAGTAAGATTCAACCTTTAGAAGACATCTGAAGGCAGCTCTGTATAGGGAACTTTTAAAATGTTCAGTGTTTTATTATGTTTTTATATATGTTGGAAGCTGCCCAGAGTGGCTGGGGCAGCCCAGTCAGATGGGCAGCCTATGAATGAATGAATGAATGAATGAATGAAATAGGATGTCCCCATTTTCATTCATCGGAGAAATGTTGGAGGGTATGCAGTTGCTCTCCTGAAGGCACACTGAAACTGTTCACGGCATTGCTTAGATAAGTGTGTGTGTATAAACATGTACAAACATATATGTATAACTACATTATTTCATTATATTTTAATCTACAGTCATACCTCGGATTACAGACGCTTCAGGTTGCGTTTTTTTTGGGTTACGGACCACCGAAACCCGGAAGTACTGGAACGGGTTACTCCCGGGTTTCGGCGGTCGCGCATGCGCAGAAGTGCTAAATCACGCTATGCGCAGAAGTGTCGAATTGCAACCCGCACATGTGCAGATGCGCTGCTGCGGGTTGCGAACGTGCATCCTGCACGGATCACGTTCACAACCTGAGCGTCCACTGTATTACAAAAAGTTTCTCTCTCACAGTTATTTTGTCATTTTTCTTCCGCTGCTCTTATCTCGAATCCTGCCATGATTTCATTTGGCTGTGAGATATATATATATATATATATAGATAGATAGATAGATATAGATATAGATATAGATATAGATATAGATATAGATATAGATATAGATATATAGATAGATAGATAGTCTATGGAAGCCCTGCATTCTTCTACCCAAAAGTTCATCATTTGGATCTCTTTAATTTCGTTGTCAGCTTTACGATTTCTTCATAGTCCATGACTTTCAAAAGCCACCCCTCCTTTGTTGCAACCGGCTCTTCTTTCTATTTCTGTGCATATAATATTCTAGCTGCTATTGTCCTTTCAAGCACCAGTTGCCTAGAAAGCAAGACTGCTACGTTTTCAGCTACCTCAGAGTGCTGCTCTTTCAAATTCCCCAATTTCGCTGCCTTCCTTTTGTGTCTTGGCGAGTTGGCGCAATTGGTGATCGATGGGCTTTCCCCTTCGAAGTTACCTTGGGCGCCTGTTTGTTCGACTGGGCGGATGGCGACTCTTTGCTGTGTTCAAAATGAAGCCTTTAGATTTTTACTTTAGCTCCAGGTAGCGTTAGGAGATGGCCTGCCTTTCCTTCAACGCGAAACATTTCTGTGTCTCTGGAAAATTTTCTGCAGCTCTTATTTTTCCGCTTTCCGGTTACAAGAAAAACCCAACCCCTTCGTTTCTAAACACTGTGTCATTTCATAAAATTAGCTTGCAGCTTGATGGATGAAATAGCTGTCAAATTGCACGGTTTCCAGAGTTTTTAGTTTTAGTTGTCAGATAACCATACTTGGGGAAATATCTATATATCCAGTGCCTTCTAAATATTTATCCCAAGAGAAGCTCTGGATTTGTTTGACTGGTTTGTTTCTCCATTTTACGCTATTGTCTTTACTCCAGGGTCCCCGTCCCCCCACCGCCAGCCCTTTCTAGAGATGTTGGGGGTTGGACAATGTGGTCTTTAGCATGTGCTAAGCTGCAGCCCTCCTTGCTATTTGAGATTTTTATGGTACATCAAATTTCCCTTTGGTTTTTAGGCACATTTCACAGTAAACAATCCAAGCCACTTGGAGGAAGAAACCTTTCCTCTTTAAGTGTCTGGAAATTATTCCACCTAAAATAATTGGAAAATCCCCGGCATTGAAAGGAGGCGTTTTTATATGCTCTAGAAACACCTGATGGCGCAGCCAAGGGGAGCTACCGTATTTTTTGCTCTATAAGTCACACTTTTTCCCTCCTAAAAAGTCAGGGGAAATGTGTGTGCGTCTTATGGAGCGAATGCAGGCTGCGCAGCTATCCCAGAAGCCAGAAGAGCAAGAGGGATTGCTGCTTTCGCTGCACAGTGATCCCTCTTGCTGTTCTGGCTTCTGGGATTCAGAATATTTATTTTCTTGTTTCCCTCGTCCAAAAACTAGGTGCGTCTTATGGTCTGGTGCGTCTTATAGAGCGAAAAATACGGTATCTCCTGGTGGCCAAACCCTTTGCCCCCCCCCCCCAGTATTTTGGGGGAGGGGGCCAGGGCCCCTCCAATATTCAAAAGCAGCAGAGGAGGTCAAGCACTGAGCCGAGTGTGGCCAGCTTCAGTGGCCAGCTTATTCTCCTCCTCCTCCTGCCATGGAGACGGAGGAGTGGGGAATGGGTGAAGTCAAACCGTTACAGCGCCTGCTGTGGCCGTAGATAGTAATGCGGGAGAGACATGTTTTGTTGCAGCTGGGCCAGAGGAAGGTGTCCAGTTGTGCTGCTGCAGATGCACCACGACCTCTTTTCTCTCTGTGCTCCTCCCGGAGGTCATTCCTCCTCCTCCTCCTCTGGCTGATTGTCTCCAGGCACTGCGTAGGATAACTTTAAAAAGGAAAAATGTAGATACAACATTTCGAACGGAAAAGACAAAGAAATGCATTGGTAAGAGTGGAGGAGCCACCAGTAAAAAACAGTAAAT
Source organism: Podarcis siculus (assembly GCA_034642415.1). Lineage (NCBI taxonomy): Eukaryota > Metazoa > Chordata > Lepidosauria > Squamata > Lacertidae > Podarcis > Podarcis siculus. The sequence continues at coordinate 7,482,543 of JAXCMG010000059.1, forward strand.
ATCAGTGAATGACCAGATAGTGAAGAATGTGATGAATCTAATGAACCTGGGAATGCCAGCTTGAAGAGATGGGACTTCAGGAGGTGTTTAATAATAATAATAATAATAATAATAATAATAATAATAATAATAATTTTATTTACACCCCACCCATCTAGCTGGGTTTCCCCAGCCACTCTGTGCGGCTTACAGCACCAGAAAATGGTAAAATATTAGACATTAAAAACTTCCCTAAACAGGGTTGCCTTCAGATGTCTTCTAAAAGTCAGATAGTTGTTTATTTCCTTGGCATCTGCTGGGAGGGCGTTTGAAGCTTGCTGCTCTTTCCGCTGCACACAGACGGGTGTTTGACCTTTGGCTACGTGGACTGTTGCAGAAGAGAGCCCAACCGGCCACAGGTTCCCCCTCCTGGGTTTAAAAGATTTGGGGGGGCTCTCAGGCAAAGCATGAAGGACGCTGTAGCAATGAAACAGTTTGCATTGCTTAATATGCTTTCTAGCAGGCCTGTCCCACAAGGAGCATGCGTTGCGCTATTGTGTTTCAAAAATGCCCTCTTAAAATTTAAGAGGGGCAGAACAAGACACCTGGCCCTTAGACCAGGGCTGAGGACACCTGCGCCCTTTGCTTTCAAGGTGAGTGACTGGAACAGAACGGCGGAGGGACGGGTGCTTTCGGGTCCTCGGGCACCGAGTTCATGCCCTGACCCCTCAGCTGTTTGGAGACGTCGGCGTCTGGTGGGAAGTCAAACGGAGACGTGACGGTGACATGTGTAACCTGCCCCTCCCTCACCCTCCCAACCCCTGCCGGTTGCTCTGCTGCGACTTGGGGGAAAGCGTCCTGGCTTCCTCTCGCATGGGAAGCCGTCTGTCATCTTGTCTGATTGGCGGGGGCCTGCCAAAAAGGAAACACCTGGGCCCTTTCCCGTTGGATATCGTTCCGGCGCATTTGCAGCTTTTCGCCTCCCTTTGGACGGCCTCGGCAGGCTTTATCAGGGGGCACAGGCTCCTGAACTCGAGCTCAGCTGCTGCCAGGGTCCTGGCCTGACTTCCCATGTATTAGAGAGGGATGCATATGGTGCATTCTGAGGTGGCTCAAGTGAGAAGTTGTGGCCTTTCCAAAACCCTGCAGCCTGCTGTCTTTGCTTGCTCCTTAATTCAGCTCCTTAATCACAGAAGGGCTTGTAACCTTTTTGTTAAAAGAAGCCTTCTCTGATATCTGTTGTTGTTGTTTAGTCGTTTAGTCGTGTCTGATTCTTCGTGACCCCCTGGACCAGAGCACGCCAGGCACTCCTGTCTTCCACTGCCTCCCGCAGTTTGGTCAAACTCATGCTGGTAGCTTCAAGAACACTGGCCCACCATCTCGTCCTCTGTCGTCCCCTTCTCCTTGGGCCCTCCATCTTTCCCAACATCAGGGTCTTTTCCGGGGAGTCTTCTCTTCTCATGAGGTGGCCAAAGTCTTGGAGCCTCAGCTTCACGATCTGAACTTGCCGTGAGCACTCAGGGCTGATTTCCTGATATCTAGGATGCTGATATTTAACCTATTTTTAGTTTATTGCTGATTTTTTTGGAATGTTCTCAATTACTGTGGTTCTTTTTATCAATAACTTTCCGATAATTTTATTTTTGGGTAAACCACTCTGAAGGTTTTTGGTGTTTTCTTTTGTTTTTACGATCAGATGGTGTATTAACTTTATGAAATTTAAAAAAAAACAGCAAAGGCATGGTCTTTTTCTTGAAACTGTGTGAGACATCTTCTAGCTCAGTGTTTCCCAAACTTGGGTCTCCAACTGTTTATAGACTATGACTCCCATCATCCATAGCTAGCAGGTCTAGTGATCGGGGATGATGGGGATTGTAGTCCAAAAACAGCTGGAGACCCAAGTTTGGGAAACGCGGTTCTAGTGCAAAGATGGTGCTGTCGTGATAATTGTTGGAGGAGGGCTGCAGCTCATTGGTAGAATATAATATACCTGTATACCTGAATATAATATACCTGTATACCTGAAGGAGCGTCTCCACCCCCATCGTTCAGCCCAGACACTGAGATCCAGCGCCGAGGGCCTTCTGGCAGTTCCCTCATTGCAAGAAGTGAGGCTACAGGGAACCAGACAGAGGGCCTTCTCGGTAGTGGCGCCCTCCCTGTGGAACGCCCTCCCATCAGATGTCAAGGAGATAAAGAACTACACAACTTTTAGAAGACATCTGAAGGCAGCCCTGTTCAGGGAAGTTTTTAATATGTAACTAACGCTGTATTATTTTTAACACTTGATTGGGAGCCGCCCAGAGTGGCTGGGGAAACTCAGCCAGATGGGCAGGGTATAAATAATAAATTATTATTATTATTATTATTATTATTATTATTATTATTATTATTATTATTATTATTCATAATAATTTATTACGTATAACCCGCCCATCTGTCCGGGCCTCCCCAGCCACTCTGAGCGACTCCCAACAGAATATTAAAAACACGATAAAACCTCAAGCATTAAAAACTTCCCTGAACAGGGCTGCCTTCTAAAAGTCAGATAGTTGTTTATTTCCTTGACTTCTGACGGGAGGGTGTTCCACAGGGCAGGCACCACCACCAAGAAGGCCCTCTGCCTGGTTCCCTGTAATCCCACTTCTCACAGCAAGGGAACCCCCAGAAGGCCCTTGGAGCTGGACCTCAGTGTCCGGGCTGAACAATGGGGGTGGAGACGCTCCTTCAGGTATACTGGGCTGAGGCCGTTTATAAATGAGATTACCTGGCAAAAGCAAGCTCACCCCTCTTATTGAGCTTAGGTACATACATAAGATGCTTGTTTAGAATTCTATTTTGCGAATGATTTGTGTTCTTACGTAGGTGCACTGCTTTCTACTTTCTGGCTGTCCCATGATTATATTGCAAAGTGGTTGTAAATTAAGGCTTGCTAGGAGTTGTTTCACCTTCCAATTTCAAGACCAAAGCATTTCTCTTCTTACCAGTAAAATGTTTGGTACGCCAGCAAATTTTTATTCTGAAAATGTAGCTCAGTGGAAAAAAGGGTTTGAGATCCATTGGTGCAGATGTGTGGTTTGTCTGTGGTCATTGGTGCTCGGCCACATCTCCCATCTTTCCTGTTGGCTGTGCTGGCTGGAACTGATTTGAGTTTTTGAAAACATTTAGATTGTTGGGGAGGTTGGACCTTGAGAGCCCATTTACCATGGGTTAGCCAAGAAACAGTTATGTGCAAAATAAATAAATAAAATTCCTTCCAGTAGCACCTTAAAGGGTAAAGGGACCCCTGACTGTTAGGTCCAGTCGTGACCGACTCTGGGGTTGCGGCGCTCATCTCGCTTTACTGGGCGAGGGAGCCGGCGTACAGCTTCTGGGTCATGTGGCCAGCATGACTAAGCTGCTTCTGGTGAACCAGAGCAGCGCATGGAAATGCTGTTTACCTTCCCACCGGAGCGGTACCTATTTATCTACTTGCCCTTTGACGTGCTTTCGAACTGCTAGGTTGGCAGGAGCAGGGACCGAGCAATGGGAGCTCACCCCGTCGCGGGGATTCGAACCGCCGACCTTCTGATCGGCAAGTCCTAGGCCACCCGCGTCCCATAGTAGCACCTTAGAGACCAACTAAGTTTGTTATGGGTATGAGTTTTCGTGTGCATGCACACTTCTTCAGATACCATGCACACGAAAGCTCATACCAATAACAAACTTAGTTGGTCTCTAAGGTGCTACTGGAAGGAATTTTTTAAATTTTGCTTCGACTACAGCAGGCCAACACGGCTGCCTACCTGTAACTAGAGTTATGTGCAAGTTTCATTAAGAATGACAGAAGTGGAGACAGTTCAGATATTGAACGCATTGTAGGTCAGATGACCTACAAGACAAATGCTAGTGAGTTAATGTCTGGCCGCAGCCTCTTGTTTCCTCTTTTTGACAGCAAAAGGCAATGACCTCTTTGACTTCGTGTTGCTCTATAGATATAGGGCAACGCATCACAGACAGCATACCCTCGTTTCGTGTCTCCTTGTTCATCCAATGTGAACTAATTTCTCAGGGCATTTTCCATGGATCAATGGTAAACAGCCATCAGTATTCATGCCTCGGGAGGTGGAGTTGCCTTATATAACACCATAGTGAGTTTGCTCTGCCCTCCTATGGAATTCTTCGATTCCCAAACTGCCAGTGGAACAACAGAGATAATGTGTGATTTCCCAGGGAAAAGGCATTTGAAAGGTTGCACGTGCCGAGTTGGTTTGGTTAAGGCAAACTGGTTGACAGATACCACGGTTTGATATGCGCTTCTCAAACCAGCTTCAATCCAACTAGAAAAATCGAGCTGCATTCTCGTTGCACTTAAGAATGGTGTGTGCATTTGAGGCAGGTGTTTGGGCATGCTCAGATGTTGTTGTTGTTGTTGTTTAGTCATTTAGTCGTGTCTGACTCTTGGTGACCCCCTGGACCAGAGCACGCCAAGCACTCCTGTCTTCCACTGTCTCCCGCAGTTTGATCAAACTCATGCTGGTAGCTTCAAGAACACTGTCCAACCATCTCGTCCTCTGTCGTCCCCTTCTCCTTGTGCCCTCCATCTTTCCCAACATCAGGGTCTTTTCCAGGGAGTCTTCTCTTCTCATGAGGTTGCCAAAGTCTTGGAGCCTCAGCTTCAGGATCTGTCCTTCCAGTGAGCACTCAGGGCTGATTTCCTTCAGAATGGGTGGGTTTGATCTTCTTGCAGTCCATGGGACTCTCCAGAGTCTCCTCCAGCACCACAATTCAAAAGCATCAATTCTTCGGTGATCAGTCTTCTTTATGGTCCAGCTCTCACTTCCATACATCACTACTGGGAAAACCATAGCTTTTACTATATGGACCTTTGTTGGCAAGGCGATGTCTCTACTTTTTAAGATGCTGTCTAGGTTTGTCATTGCTTTTCTCATGCTCAGATGACAACTTCACAAATTGAAGTTCTGGACAAAGGGGGTTTGCAAGGGGGAGGAAACAAGGAAGGTCATACATGTAGGGTGAAGACATCCCTGCCCTCTCTCTGAGGTACAAATTCATCTTGAAACACAAAGCTGGGGGGGGCAGGGGAGACATAGAACTTAGTTACGTTTCATAGAATCATAGAATTGTAGAGTTGGAACGGACCATGAGAGTCGTCTAGTCCAACTGCCTGCAATACAAGAATCTTTTGCTCCATGTGGGGCTGGAACCCACGACTCGGAGATTAAAGAGTCTCATTCTCTACCAACTGAGCTTTCTCAGCTACGTTTTAAGCTGATAACGTGAACCTACCCGTAGAAACCTGTGTAGCGAGTTTAGGAATTGTTGGATCCCCAGCAATAATTAACAGTTTTGCAAAGTCCTCGCCTTTTGCCAAGGCCTAATTTTAGCAAAGGTTGACAGAATCTCCTGCGCTAGTATAAAAATACCTTTTGTAGCTCTCTAGCCTATTAAGATAAGAAAGAAGCAAAAATATGTGCAGGTGAAGGATGCAAAGTATCGGATCGGAGAGCATGCAAAAAATGTCACATTTTGTTCCCGGTGTTGTTGAGTAATTCTTGTTTGTGTGTGTTTTCGAAGCCCTTAAAAGCCTTATTAGGATAATGATTTACTGTCTACATTTTTGGTCTTCCCTCCCCTCTAGAACTTCCAAAGGGCGTATTTACCTTCCTGGCTGTTTTTGTCTGAAACCTGCTTAATCAGCTGAGACAGCTTCTGATCTTTTCATGCACTCGCCCTCCTTATATAACTTCTAGGTTCAGGAGTGTGTGTGGAAAGACCTGGCAGATGTGGTTGGCGCATGGTGCGCTGCTACACGAATCAAGCTTGGAAGGTTTTTTGCTTTAATGTTGCTGAACTTCAAAAGGGCACATGATCCTGATTTTTGCGTCTGATTTTTACAAGCGAGGAGCGCATCTAGCTTTGCCTCTTACATGTAACCGGACACCCAGGATCAGAGTCCTGCCTTTTTATTTAAATAAAAGCTGGAAATCCTGTCTGGGGAATTCGATGAAAAAGATCGCAGCTGGTGTGCTTTCTCCAGAAGAACATGATCCTATAAGCTGGTGTGCTTGTTCTTTTTGACTGTCAGGTGTTGTTTTCCTTTTTTTACTAATAGTTTTGTTTGTTTTTACTGAGTTTTCCAAAAAGAAGCATAAACAAACACAATCAAACAATGCAAACTAAAACATAATGAGCTAGGACATGTTCTGTGCGTACAAGTAATGCAGGGACCGTGAAGTGCCATTTATAATCGAACTTCTTTTCGTAGGTATTTTTTTGCCTTGTGTTCACTTGAAGATGTGTGGATAGGCCTATGCTCATTGATGCTCCTATGCCTCCAATCCTAGCTTCAATAGAATCTGTGTCTGTCTTGCTTTTCTCTGACCTGGGGTCTGAACCAAAATCCATCCCTAACACTCTCCAGTTACAGTTGGAAGCGATGTCACTTAGAATAGTCTCAAACCTGGCCATGTACAGTGGTACTTTGGGTTACAGACGCTTCAGGTTACAGATGCTTCAGGTTACAGACTCCATTAACCCAGAAATACTACCTCAGGTTAAGAACTTTGCTTCAGGGTAAGAACAGAAATCGTGCTCTGGCGGCGTGGTGGCAGCGGCAGGCCCCATTAGCTAAAGTGGTACCTCAGGTTAAGAACAGTTTCAGGTTAAGAATGGACCTCCGGAAAGAATTAAGTTCTTAACCTGAGGTACCACTGTACTATGGTTTGCGAGACCTCCCATTCCCGACAAAACTTCTTTAATTTTTTTAATTAAACGATTGTGTTGCACAATATTAATAATACCATTAGCATTTGTACATATGAGCACTCCTCTTTACAATGAAGCGAAGGTGTTATTTTAATACACTACAAAAGGATCTTCAATTCCCCCCCCCCCCCACAAACTTTTTGACTGTGCAATACTAACACGACAAGTGATGTGCATTGATTTTTACTCACAAGTTCAAGAAAAACTCACCTTCTTTTGCAGCCAAATAGACGCAGCTGCTTTGGAAGATGTGTTCCGTTTTTTTGTTAGCTGCAAATTTGCACGCCAGAAACCAGTTAGAGAGTCGACAAACGGTTCTTATGTCATATGGCTCCTAAGTTAAGGGAGCAGTCCTGAATGTGATAAGCCAGAAGAACTTCTTGTGATTTATCTCATTCCTGCATTTAAACACACACACACACTGCTAATTTGAAGCATGTTTTAGAGACAAAAGCCTATTATGTGGTGTGCTTTACTGAATTTACCTTGAGTTAAGAATCTTAAGCATTGATTTTACAGCTTTGCCTAGAGCTGGAAAAGAATTACCCGATTAGTGCATTCCTATTGCACATCTCTAAAAGACTTGCACTCCAGTGACATACCTCCAGGCAAAGCAGTGATTTATCCAACCTCCTTTCAGCGCATAATATGTTTGTAGAAGTATATTTGCAGAGTAAAATGGTTATTAAGATCTAAGATATCGGATGCTAAAATGGCAAACGTTAGCATCAGAAGAGCCTGCTGGTGGCCCATCTAGACTTGTGTCCTGTTCTCATCAGTGGCCACCCAGATTCCTGTGAGAAACCTGCAAGCAGGATTCTTGCCCAAGAGACCTCTCCCCTCCTGCAGTTTCCAGCAACTAGGATTCAGAAGCACTGCTACAGCCTTCATGGCTAGCGGCCATCTGTAGCCCTCTCTTCCATGAAATTGTCAACTCTTAATCTTTATACATTGGTACCTCGGGTTACAGACGAATTAAGGAAGAACCTTCTGACAATGAGAGCTGTTTGACAGTGGAACGGTCTCCCTCGGGAGGTGATGGACTCTCCTTCCTTGGAGGTTTTTAAGCAGAGGTTGGATGGCCATCTGCCATGGATGATTTAGCTGAGATTCCTGCATTGCAGGGGGTTGGACCAGATAACCCTCAGGGTCCCTTCCTACTCTCCAGCACTGGACTGGATGGACCAATGATCTGTTGCTGTGCAAAGCATCCTTCCTCAACCTGCTGCCCTCCAGATGTTTGGAACTGCAGCTGCCATCATCCCTGGCCATTGGCCATGCTCGCCGAGGCTGTTGGGATCGGTAGTCCAACATCTGGAGGACAAAGATTCCCCAGCTCTGCTCTGTGCATTCTCAAGTTCTTACATCAGTAGATAAGGAGAGGTGGAAGGCAGGTTTCAATGATAGTAAGAGACGAGTTGCTGGCTGAACAGAAACGGAAAATGCTGTTGGAGCAAAGAAGAAGAAGAAGAGATTGGATTTGATATCCCGCCTTTCACTCCCTTTAAGGAGTCTCAAAGTGGCTAACATTCTCCTTTCCCTTCCTCCCCCCAACAAACACTCTGTGAGGTGAGTGGGGCTGAGAGACTTCAAAGTGTGACTGGCCCAAGGTCACCCAGCAGCTGCATGTGGAAGAGTGGGGAAGCGAACCCGGTTCACCAGATTACGAGACTACTGCTCTTAACCACTACACCACACTGGCTCTCAATACCAGTTGCTGGGAGAGTGCTGTCGTGCTCTGGTCTTGATTGCTTGCTTCCTAGAGGCACCTAGTTGACCCCTGGTACCAGTAGTGATGTATAGAAGTGAGAGCTGGACCATAAAGAAGGCTGATCGCTGAAGAATTGATGCTTTTGAATTATGGTGCTGGAGGAGACTCTTGAGAGTCCCATGGACTGCAAGAAGATCAAACATATCCATTCTGAAGGAAATCAGCCCTGAGTGCTCACTGGAAGGACAGATCCTGAAGCTGAGGCTCCAAGACTTTGGCCACCTCATGAGAAGAGAAGACTCCCTGGAAAAGACCCTGATGTTGGGAAAGATGGAGGGCACAAGGAGAAGGGGACGACAGAGGACGAGATGGTGGGACAGTGTTCTCAAAGCTACCAGCATGAGTTTGACCAAACTGGGGGAGGCAGTGGAAGACAGGAGTGCTTGGCGTGCTCTGGTCCATGGGATCACGAAGAGTCGGACACAACTAAACAACAACAACAAGCACAAGACGCTGAACCAAGCGTGGGGAGAAACAGCAACCCCTGTTCTTCAACTTGGGAAAAAGCTTCCTCTTTCCCTCATATTATCTTGCTGAGCTTTGCCTTCTCCTGTTCCGCGAGGATTACGGTCTGCGTTCCCGTCCCTGCTGGCTTATTAAACCTAGAAATGCAAGCTACCTGTACGTGACAGATAAAGCCTTGGAGAGCATAGAGAAAAGAACAAACTCTGGGCTGGTTTGAATTTTGGGAGGGAGTTGAAAGGCTTCTGCACACATGGCAGCGAAGATTCCAGATGGACTTCAAATGGGAGGTGAGAGCTTTGATCATGGAAGCCATAGATCAGGAGAAGCCCTTTCAGTTTCGGTGGGTCAGAAACGAGCTACGTTGCAGAGTGTAGCTCTTGGACAGACACAAGGCAATAAAGACTTTGATCTGAGACTTATTGGAAAGTTGAAATGAAGGGCAATGCGTGCATTCATCGACGCCTTGGGGGAATCCCGCCCCCCCTTGAATTATCATCTAGCCAGGGTTGGAGTCAGTTTTTATTTTATAAAACTGGCTACCTCCACCATGTTTAAACCTTTAAACAAACCCAGTTCCTTTAATATGCTTAGCAATTTTTGTCATATCCTGCTTCTCCTAAAAATGAGGGAGCTTAATTAAATATATATATACATAAATGATACCCCAAATGTTGAAACGCTACAAAACCCACCTGGGAATAATTGCAGTGACAGCAACTCATATTTTGATTTCTTGATCTACCTTACTGAAGATGTAACAAAAATACAGTTGTACCTCTGGATGCGAACCGGGATCTGTTCCGGAGCCCCGTTCGCATCCAGAAGTGAATGCAACCCACGTCCGCATATCTACACATGCACAGGTCACGATTCACCGCTTGTGCGCATGCGAGGGACATCATTTTGACCATCTGCGCATGCGTGAGCGGCGAAACGCAGAAGTAACGCGCTCTGTTACTTCCGGGTCGCCGCAGTGCGCAATCCGAAAATACAGTGGTACCTCGGGTTAAGAACTTAATTCATTCTGGAGCACCACTTCAGCTAATGGGGCCTCCTGCTGCCGTTGCGCCGCCAAAGCACGATTTCTGTTCTCACCTGAAGCAAAGTTCTTAACCCGAGGTAGTATTTCTGGGTTAGCGGAGTCTGTAACCTGAAGCGTATGTAACCCGAGATACCACTGTACTTCTCCCGAAGCTACTTCAACCTGAGGTATGACTGTAATAATAATAGTATGTTGGCAGTTTGCAGAGGTGAGCCTTGTCTGTTTTCTGAAAAATGCAGGCATGTCCTTTGGTAATTTCCCCCCAGAGGTTATGATAAGGAAGGGACCCTAATCTTCCACACTGCTATCCAAAGTTGTGTTACTTCTTTGCAGGGAAGATTGTCTATATAACAGATGAAAAGTTGTTTCTTTTTATCCTGTGATGGAAAGCCCAAACCTTCACAAAATGTTTTAGAACATAAGAACATTATCAGGGTATTTTTCCTTCAGATAACTACAACCCGTGAAACAAGCCCAGATTTAAATATGGATAACTGTAATAAAAAATGAGAAACAGCTTGAAGGAATAAAGGTTTTAGGGACCATATCAAAGAAGTGATTTCCTGCAGAAAGAAGTTCCAAAGATGAGGGGTTATTACTTAAAGCCCCCGTCTCTGGGATATGCTAGCTTGAGCTTTTCTTAGAGGAAAATTACAAGCTTCACCCAACCCCTCTGTAGCCGCAAATATATGAAAAGCCCTCAGTTTGAGACTTAATTGCTTGGCTCCTGATGGTTTTTTGAAGACCGTGCGCCGACAGCAACTATTTCATTCATACACACTGTGGGCAGTCAGTGCTCCCTTGTTTAGGCTCTGCTTTTAAAATGCTGCATTCTTTAGAAACTGTATCCGCACACATTAGCAGGATGGAACCAAGAACAGTTGCCAGTAATCTGTGGGGGAAGAAAAACATTGAGTTTGGAGGCTTTTCAAAGACTGCGCCACTGTTGCCTCTGGTTCCCTTCACCCCCCCGGTTCGTTCTCGTTCTCTTTTATCCATCTGGTGGTGAAATGTCATTTTGGGGAATACTGAATGATGCTCCCCACCCCTACTGCTAGAAAGGCAAATTCCACACCACCGGACTTCTAATATTTGTGTTTAGGGTAGACGGCCTCTAAATTAGACATGAATGAAGCTTTCTTGGGTCTCGCTGGGGAAGGAGTGAAATACCTCCTTGGTCCAAATTGGTTTAGTGAAACTCCCTAGAGTCTGAACTGATTGCCCTCAGGCATGTTTGGACCACAGGTCCCTTAACCCCCAGCCAGCCAGCTTGGCTCAACAGATACCAGGACACACTAGACTGCTCTAAATGGTGTTATTGTTTTTCTTTTGAAAATTGCACTGCTTTTATTTTCAGATGAGGAGTAGATAACCACAGGAGATATTTCTGTGGCATGGAAGATTTATATAAAACTGATAAGGCTACCCCGCCTCACCAGCATATTTTATTGATTTCACTGATTTATACAAGAAGCAAGAATCAATATTCAACCATCCTGCCCACTCCTTGCCGAAGCACCAAAAACATGGACTCTGCAGTTGACAGTTGTGATGTATGATTAACAGGGTACCTGTTCCCACGCCCATTCCTGTTTTCCTACTTCTGTGGTCCCATTGAACATTGCAATGGGATCTTCTGAAAAGCACAGAAATTTCTATCCTGTTCAGTGTGAGAAACTCAGACATATAAACTAATTGCCAAATGGCACCTTAAACCTAGTATATGCACCTTAATCCTAGGTTACAGTCGCTAGGCACCTTTTGCGGCGATTTTTTTATTTTTTATTTTTTGCAATGAGGTTATGTTATATTTTCATGTCTATACTGCTTTATATTTTAAAGAAAAAAAAAATCCCAAAGCAAAAATGGATCTTGACTGCCTGGGCAAGATCCACAAGGTGCAAAGTGGAGGATCCCCAGGGTTGATCTATTTTTCAGTACATGCATCCTATTCAATGGAAGGAAGCTAAAACGGACCGTGATACCTTGGCTTATTTGACTTCTGAAATCTGAGAACAGATTGTGGGTCCGTTCTCTTCATGTGCCAGATGTGGTTTAATGTAGAAATAGCTGCAGCTGTTCCTCATACAAGAGGCAGAACATCTTTCATCAGACTCTAAGCCCAGAGGTCACCGATGTGGTGCTTGTGGGAGCTGTGGTGATCTCTTCTGGTGCCTGAAAACCCACCAATGTACTTCCCCCTTGGTCATGAGGTAGCGAGGGCCATTCCTTACTTCTCCCTGGAAAAGACCATAGAAGAGTAGCTCTCATTTCCACTTCCTCCTACAGCTCTATGTGTTCCACATGACTCAAGATAGATTTCGTTGGATCCGATTTTGACCCTGAGCCCTTGGAAAAGCGAAATTTAAGGGTTGATGGAGATAAATGATCTGTGTGCATTGGGGGAGGGAGAGAGAGCTAGTGTGGTGTAGTGGTTAAGAGCGGTGGACTCGTAATCTGGTGAACCGGGTTCGCTTCCCCGCTCCTCCACATGCAGCTGCTGGGTGACCTTGGGCTAGTCACACTTCTCTGAAGTCTCTCAGCCTCACTCACCTCACAGAGTGTTTGTTGGGGGGGAGGAAGGGAAAGGAGAATGTTAGCCGCATTGAGACTCCTTCGGGTAAAGCGGGATATCAAATCCAAACTCCTCAATCCAAAATCCAAATATGCACACTGATCGGAAAAGGTTGGCAACACCTGATCTCAGAAATGTAGGATCACTGCTCATATAGGCAGTAGTGTGTGTGTGTGTGTGTGTGTGTGTGTGTGTGTGTGTGTGTGTAGTCTTACCCCTCTGTGTTGTGACACACTGACTTCACATCGGAAATAGGGGATGATCTTCAGTTAATAAAACCTGAAAGAAGGGCTTAGGGCTGCCATTCCACCACCCCACAATTTCCCCAAAATGTGGAGAAATTCTTGTTTGTAAAGTGGTCCCTTATAACTGAATACAGATTTCTCTTTCTCTCTCACCCGCCCCCCGGAAGCTGTACTCAAACTGGGCACATGCTTCCTTTTATCTGAGAGTAAATAAAACTGGTTACTGCGTTTGGCTGAAACGGGGTGGGTGGCCTTTCAATCAAACCCAGCGCCCACATTGTGAGCAGCCAAGAAAAACTCAGTCGGGAGCTGACTTTCCCGAGGCAAATGCTAACTATTGAATTGGATCGGTCGACTCCCAAACCCCACAGGGTGGTAATTGGCATTTCCAGCCCAACTGCAGGCGGCTTCCTTGCATACATTTGGATTCTGAGAAGCTCTGGTCATAGGTTGTACCCACAGCACACATTAAAAACAAATAGCTTCCCCCAAAGATTCCTGGGAAGGGCAGTTTACCTCTCCCAGAGCCTCAGCTCCCATCGTTCTTAACAAACTACAGTTTCCATGACCCCGACTGCCATCATTTGCCTTTTCCTGATGGGTCTGGCCTAAATATTTGAGCCCCTCTGCAATCTAAGATTGCTGTTGTTGTTGTTTAGTTGTTTAGTCATATCCGACTCTTTGTGACCCCCTGGACCAGAGCACGCCAGGCACTCCTGTCTTCCACTGCCTCCCACAGTTTGGTCAAACTCATGCTGGTAGCTTCGAGAACACTGTCCAACCATCTCGTCCTCTGTCGTCCCCTTCTCCTTGTGCCCTCCATCTTTCCCAACATCAGGGTCTTTTCCAGGGAGCCTTCTCTTCTCATGAGGTGGCCAAAGTCTTGGAGCCTCAGCTTCAGGATCTGTCCTTCCAGTGAGCACTCAGGGCTGATTTCCTTCAGAATGGATGCGTTTGATCTTCTTGCAGTCCATGGGACTCTCAAGAGTCTCCTCCAGCACCACAATTCAAAAGCATCAATTCTTCGGCGATCAGCCTTCTTTATGGTCCAGCACTGCATTAGCTGTGCGCTGTGTACAGATTCGCCCTGGACAAAGCTCCAAAAGTGGTAGAGTCTCTAGGGATGCAGGAGCGATCTTGACTCATCAGGCGCTGAGAGAGAGAAAAGTAGGGCAAAACTCTCAGTGGCACAGAAGCTCGTCTTCATGTCCCCGACTTTGCAGGTCAGTAATTTTGACATTTCTGGATTGCGGCAGGGAATATGCTGGGTTTGCATCTTGTAAGCAGTAGAGCCCCCTCCGTGTACTGCAGATCGGTTCCTTTTGGACAACTCCCACCTTTGCACCCTTAAATTTAATTTGCTTTAAGGATTTGCAAACCACTTAATATAGAATATAATAATAATAATAATAATAATAATAATAATAATAATAATAATAAT
>JAXCMG010000059.1:7496838-7549325 GCA_034642415.1 Podarcis siculus
ATAATAATAATAATAATAATAATAATAATAATAATAATAATAATAATTTATTATTTGTACCCCGCCCATCTGGCTGGGTTTCCCAGCCACTCTGGGCGGCTTCCAACAAAGATGAAAGATACACTAAAATGTCACATATTAAAAACATCTAGTCAGGGGACAAGTGTGCATAAATAACATGCACAGTATAAAGTTATTTGTTTCATTGATAGCTCACCTTTCCTGAAACAAGTTGAAAGTGGAATACATCATTCTCCCTTTGCTCATTTTTTTTAAAAAAATTCTCACAACAACCCTGTGAGGTAGGTGAGACTGAAAGGCAGTGACCGGCCCGAGGTCACCCAATGTGCTTTGTAGCCAAGTGTGGCTTTGAACCCTGGTCTCCCAGATCCTAGTCTGACACTCTAACCTAAAGGTAAAGGGACCCCTGACCATTAGGTCCAGTCGTGCCCGACTCTGGAGTTGCGGCACTCATCTCGCTTTATTAGCTGAGGGAGCCGGCGTACATGTGGCCAGCATGACTAAGCTGCTTCTGGCAAACCAGAGCAGCGCACGAAAACGCCGTTTACCTTCCCGCTGGAGTGGTATCTATTTAGCTACTTGCACTTTTGTGCTTTCGAACTGCTAGGTTGGCAGGAGCAGGGACCGAGCAATGGGAGCTCACCCCGTCGCGGGGATTCGAACCGCCAACCTTCTGATCGGCAAGTCCTAGGCTCTGTGGTTTAACCCACAGCGCCACCCATGGGGTCGGCAAAGTTTTTGCAGCTTGGGCCAGTTCACGGTCCCGCAGATGCTGTGGTGGGCCAGAGTGCGCATGCATGAGCAAACACTATTTCTGGCGCTCCTTCCGGCACAGAGGAGGGGTCTGCAGCTTCCCATTGGAGCTTCCTGCAGCCAATGGGAAGCTAGCCAACATTGCAGAAGGCGGTGCCCGCTCTGCTCTGCACCGGTTTAGCGCGGCACATGGGAGCCGACTGAGTGGGCAGGTCCATGGGCCGGTTAAATGACTCCCATGGGCAGCTTGTGGCCCATGGGCCTGAGGTTGCCGACCCCTGCTCTAACCGCTACACCAAACTGAAGGAACAGTGCAATTAGCAAGCCAGTTTTGACTCTATTCCGCTCTTTACAAGTGCATTTCAGTCACCTTGTCTGTCTGCTGTGGTGACTTGATAAAAGGGGTTGAGCTGCGTGTTGACTTTGATCTAAAGATAGGCATTTAAAAGTCAAGCACATCATTAGCTGCCGGAGAAGCACTTCCTTGTAAACAACTTTTTGGTGACTCAGAATAAAAAATGCCGAAAACTGCCGCCTTCTCCTCCCCAGAGTTGACGGGCATTTGGCATGTGTTTTTTCCCCCTGCTCCTCCCAAAGCAGGGATGCTGACACGCCAGAACTTCCTGGCTCGGTGCCAGTGTGTTAGGAAACATTTTTTGGGTTCCATAAGCATTTTTCCTTGTTTACAGTAACTTCTGATGTTCCTGAGAGAGGCTTTCAAGGTTTGGCATGCCCTCCCGCCTTTGCAGTACAGATCATGCAAATCTTGTGCTTCTTTGCACAGCTTGCTAAGCGGAGCGCATGGGCCTTCAGCCGCCTGGCTGCCTGGCATGTTGGGCTTCCCTGTAAGAGCAGAACAAAACATGTGTGTTTGCCTTGTGTTAATAATCTGGGGAATGCGGCGACTTGAGTGTGGCAAAGCAAAGCAGGTTAAAACATTGATTCCTGGACCATCTGTGGGCCGGATTTAGAAGGTGATTGGGCCGGATCTGGCCCCAGGCCTTAGTTTGCCTACCCATGTCCTATACAGTGGTACCTCTGGTTACGAACTTAATTCGTTCCGGAGGTCCGTTCTGAACCTGAAACCGTTCTTAACCTGAGGTACCACTTTGGCTAATGGGGCCTCACGCTGCCGCCACACCGCTGGAGCACGATTTCTGTTCTTATCCTGAAGCAAAGTTCTTAACCTGAAGCACTATTTCTGGGTTAGCGGAGCCTGTAACCTGAAGCGTCTGTAACCTGAAGCGTCTAACCCGAGGTACCACTGTAAGGTCATTCACTGCTTGTGCTCGGGCTGCACAGAAAAACCATTTTGGTTCCTGATATTCATTCCGATCGGGCAGATAAAATACAGTGGATGCAATTCTATAAGATGTTGTGTGTGAAAACAGTTCAGATCCAATGATCCCCAGGCATGCATCTCCAGATGGTGGAGGTGTCAGGTGCCATTCTGGGGCCCAGACGTCTTCATTTGGCCACAAGTGGCGGATCGCCAGGTGCAAAACATGCCTAGCGCCTGGCTGATTTGGATCACTGTAGCCTGGGATCTGGAAGGGGTCTTTAGCTCACTGGTAGAGCATCAGTTTGCATGCAGGTTCAATCCTGGGCATGTCCAGGTAAGAACTGAGAGAAGGCACTCTACCTGAAATCCTGCAGAGCCAGTCAGTTTTATTAATTAATTTTTTATTAATTTTTTATTTATACCCCGCCCATCTGGCTGGGTTTCCCCAGCCACTCTGGGCGGCTTCCAACAGAATATTAAAATACAATAATCTTTTTAACATTAAAAGCTTCCCTAAACAGGGCTGCCTTCAAATGTCTTCTAAAAGTCTGGTAGTTGCTTTTCTCTTTGACATCTGGTGGGAGGGCGTTCCACAGGGCGGGCGCCACCACCGAGAAGGCCCTCTGCCTGGTTCCCTGTATCTTGGCTTCTCGCAGCGAGGGAACTGCCAGAAGGCCCTCGGCACTGGACCTCAGTGTCTGGGAAGAACGATGGGGTGGAGACGCTCCTTCAGGTATACTGGGCCGAGGCAGTAGCAACATTACTGAGTATTCTTGATGATTTAAACCAAAAACATGCACCTTAGGACCACTTTCCTTTGCGGCAGCAGGGGAGGGGTAGTCTATAAAATGTGGGGATGTTAATGGCCTAATTCCTGGGTCTGTTAATATGGGGGGTGGGGTGGAATAAGCACAGCGAATTGTTTCCACTCCATTCTCCCACATAGACAAAATGATAAATAGCCAGTCTCTGCTTCCCTTGTTTTTTGTTGTGGCAGCTCTCTTAATTACTTTTTCTCGTGTGTCTGCGCCGACCGGCCGTTGTTTGCCAAGTACAAAGCCGCGTTTGCTGGGCATTCCCTTTTGCCGCTCGCTGCTCCATTGTTGATTCCCGGGGCGCGACAAATTGGAAGCCTTCGCGGCGAGCTCTGTGTGCAGGCTTTCCCCATCTTAAGCCTCTTATCCGGCAGCCGGATCAGAATTCCCAAATGGTTCTGTGCCGAGCCTTTTGGTGTGCACAGATGCAGAGCCATCGGTCCCCTGCGGGTGTCATGACAACGGGCCGCCATGGTCTCCGGCACCATGTCAGCTGGGTGGCTGCAAAACTGCATTTTTGAGATTTTCATATTATAACAGGTTTAAAACACAAACAAAACCCACACACCTCCCGACAGCTGTTGCTTGCGTTGAGGGAGCTTGTGTTTGTGTTTTTGTTCTTGCTTAATTTAATTAAGTTAGCAGAATGGTGTCTTAATTCAACAGAGGCCGCCACTGTTTTTAAACACTACTGAGCAGCCTTCACCGGAAGGCAGCACTGTACAGTGGTACCTCGGGTTGCCAGACGCTTCAGGTTATGTAATTTCGGGTTGCGCACAGCGCCGAACCCGGAAGTACTGGAACGGGTTATTTCCGGGTTTCAGCGCTCATGCATGCACAGAAACGCCGAATTGCAACCCGCACGTGCACAGAAGCGGCGCTGCGGGTTGCGAACACTATGGGTTGTGAATGTGCCTCCTGCACAGATCATGTTCGCAACCCGAGGTTCCACTGTATCGGGAAGCTTTTAATGTATTTTGCATCGTTTTATATTTTGTTGGAAGCCAACCAGAATGGCCGGGACAGTGTAGTCAGGTGGGTGGGATACAAGTACAGTAAGTTTATTATTATTATTATTATTATTATTATTACTACTACTATTATTCACCAACCCCTAGTGCAAGCTGTATTCTACCAGTTCCAGGAAATTGCAGGTGAGCAGAGTGCTCTTGTGCCCATGTCCACCTTGCAGACATCCCTTTGAGGCATCCGCCTGGCTACAGACTATCTTGCCAGAGTGGTGCATGCTCTGGTTATCTCTCGCTTGGACTACTGCAATGCGCTCTATGTGGGGCTACCTTTGAAGGTGACCCGGAAACTACAACTAATCCAGAATGCGGCAGCCAGACTGGTGACTGGGAGCGGCCGCTGAGACCATATAACTCTGGTCTTGAAAGACCTACACAGGCTCCCAGTACGTTTCTGAGCACAAATCGAAGTGTTGGTGCTGACCTTTAAAGCCCTAAATGGCCTCAGTCCAGTATACCTGAAGGAGCATCTCCACTCCCATCGTTCAGCCCGGACACTGAGGTCCAGCGCCAAGGGCCTTCTGGCAGTTCGCTCACTGCGAGAACCAAGTTACAGGGAACCAGGCAGAGGGCCTTCTCAGTGGTGGCACCCGCCCTGTGGAATGCCCTCCCACCAGATGTCGGAGAGAACAACAACTACCAGACTTTTAGAAGACATCTGAAGGCAGCCCTGTTTAGGGAAGCTTTTAATGTGTGATGTTTTATTGTGTTTTTAATATTCTATTGGGAGCCGCCCAGAGTGGTTGGGGAAACCCAGACAGATGGATGGGTATAAATATATTATTATTATTATTATTATTATTATTATTATTATTATTATTATTATTATTAGAACGGAATGTTGGATCAGGTGGGCTGCCTTTGGACTCTTCTGGCAAGCTCTTCTTTTGCTTTTATGCCAGGGGTCAGCAACCTTTTTCAGCCGTGGGCCGGTCCACCGTCCCTCAGACCATGTGGTGGGCCGGTCTGTACTTTGAAAAAAACAAACAAACGAATTCCTATGCCTCACAAATAACCCAGAGATGCATTTTAAATAAAAGCACACATTCTACTCATGTAAAAACGCGCTGATTCCCAGACCATCCGTGGGCCGGATTTAGAAGGCGATTGGGCCCACCCACGGGCCTTAGCTTGCCTACCCTTGTCTTATGCCCGCCATGTTTTCGACTACAGTTGCCATAGCTCCAGCCAGCACTGTCCTATAGGCACCTCTGGACAAAGCCCACGACAGTGATGCAGTCTAGATCCAGCTTGCAGACTGCTGTAGCGAGGTCCCTTTGAAAAAGTATTGATTGGTGGTGTTTGATTGTCGGCTGCTTTTGATAGCCTGTTGAGTGGAGTTTCACTGAACTTGCTTTGACCTTGTCGCTAACGTCTAATCTGTGCCTTGTCAATAGCCTCCTGTGTCCTGCCTTGGGGGTTTCCTCCAGCCAGTCCACCATGAGAAATTGCGTTAGAAAATCAGATCTATAAGCTAATCGCGAAGTGACACCTTAAACCTAGACTTCAGTCACCAGAACGGAATGTCTAGGCGCCTTTTGCTTGGCAATAGAAATTATTATTAGTATTATTATTTCTATACCGCTGTATATTTTAAAGAAATATTCTAAAATCAAATAAAGGCCCAGGAGATTTCCTTGGCAGGGAGGCCGCAGATCAGCGTTGGAGCAGGTGCTTGCTTGCAGAAGGTCTCAGGTTCAATATTTTATGTCTTCAAGTGGGTTAAGAAAGGAGCCCTGCCTAAAACCCGGGAAAGCCATTGCCAGTCAGTGATGGGCACACCTGTGCAACACAGGGCTTATTTCTTGCCTGCTTTATGGAGTTGTTGCAAAATATTAAAGTAAGGCAATGTATGTAAAGCCCTTTGGACACTTTAAAAAGAATGCTAAGTGAATCCTGGGCTAATAATACGGTAGCAACCTTGTCAATAATCCCACAAAGGCAAAAGCATCATCACCACCCTGCTGTGGATTGGCAGAGGATAGAAGCAGAACTCCATCCTTTTTGCACCAGCTGGCTGGATTTTTCTTTCTAATTCTCCCCCCGCCCCCCAAAAACCACTTTTATTATAAGAAACCAATTATTACCAAGTCTGACCTTTCCCCCCCCATAGTAATTTGCTTCAGAACTTAACTGAATAAAAAGGCTGACGTCTACTCACATATTACAGATAAATGGGCAGTAAGCATATTAACAAGAACTGGTCCTGTCTTTCAGGAGCGTTGAAGGGGTTGTAGGATATGTGTTGGATGTTTTAATTTGTTGGAAGCCGCCCAGAGTGGCTGGGGCAGCCCAGTCAGATGGGTGGCATATAAATAATAATAATAATAATAATAATAATAATAATTATGGCCAGATTTCTGCGTTGGGCATGAAAGACAGGGAGCTTCTCACTTGGTTTCTGTGCTGGGTACAGAAGAGGCGTGGAACACTCCATTCACTCCCTGGCCAGCCCATACACAATGCCTTATTGTCTTGTTGCTTACCGCTGTGAGGCTAGTACTTAATTACAAGGCTATATAGCCTGGTGTGAAGAATTGATGCTTTTGAATTTTGAATTATGGTGCTGGAGGAGACTCTTGAGAGTCTCATGGACTGCAAGAAGATCAAACTTCTCCATTCTGAAGGAAATCAGCCCTGAGTGCTCCCTGGAAGGACAGATCTTGAAGCTGAGGCTCCACTACTTTGGCCACCTCATGAGAAGAGAAGACTCACTGGAAAAGACCCTGATGTTGGGAAAGATGGAGGGCACAAGGAGAAGGGGACGACAGAGGATGAGATGGTGGGACAGCGTTCTCAAAGCTACCAGCATGAGTTTGACCAAACTGCAGGAGGCAGTGGAAGACAGGAGGCCTGGCGTGCTCTGGTCCATGGGGTCACAAAGAGTCGGACACGACTAAACAACAACAACAACATAGCCTGGTGTCAAAGTGCAAGGGTCAAAGAATCATTGAGTTAGCAGGGAGTGAGGCCCAGTTCTGTTTTTGCTCTGGTTGAAATCATTTTGGCTGTGGACTTCCCCATGCAAACACAATGGCATTTCTTGTATGTGGACCCGTGTGTGTGTGTGTGTGTGTGGTATCACAGTGCCCAAGGGCACACGAGTCCTGGTGGATTGGCTCCATCCTCTACCTTGAGAAGCTTTCCTGCGCCTGTAAGTCCCCTTATACATGTCTCTCCCAGCCTACTTTTGAAAACCTTGCTTCTGCTCCGTTGGGAGGCTGAGGGCAGGAATGCGGCGCAGCCTCGCCAGACTGCATGAGCAACTTTTGTGCTGTCTAAGCTGGCATCTGCCTGGAGGGCATTGTGCAACGTTGGGTGGGATTTCTGTGGAAAGTCCGTGGCAGCGTGTTGGCAGAACGCCTTCCTTTTCATGGAAACACTGGCGGAGCTGAGGAATGGGACTGGGCTTCTGCCAAAAGCGGGTAATGAAGAAGCCTTGCGTGATCTTCACATGCAACGCAGCCTGGGTCATGGGACTTGCTTGAGTCTTGCTGCTGTTGGGAGGTTGGAGTTTCCTTGCTAACCTCCCATCCTTGAGACTTGATTGTCCAGGCTGCTAGGAACTTGTTTCCAGTCTGTTGCCAAAAGAAACTTTCCCCTATTGCCTTTTAAGGGGGGGAGCCTTTACAATAACCAAATCAACAGGTGCCATTGTGCGACTCTTCCAATTGGACCATTTAGATCTAGGGTTGTTGGCTCTGACTGGCAGAAGCTCTCCAGGTTGCCAGGATGAGATCTTCCTGATAGGGCTGGGCGATACCTGGTTTTCAATATTGTAGTATATCACCAGCTAAATATCAGCAATATATCAGTATATCATGATGTCTGAAATAAGGATGCGACTTTGTAGAGGCAAACAGTAGGGCCGGGCGATAACTGGTTTTCAACATCGTGATATATCACCAGCTAAACATTGCAATATACTGATATGTTGCAATGTCTGAAATAGCGATGGAGCTCTGCAGAGGCGTCGGCTGGCTTCACAGTTTTTCCCACATTGTGATTTTTGCATAGCAAACACACGCACATCATAATTCACAATATATTGCCAGGTCAAAGATTATATAACCACTGTCACGATATGGACTTCAAAGCGGTTTTGGAGGATATACAGCAGACGCTCAGGTAATGAACGTGATCCGTGCTGGAGGCACGTTAGCAACCCGTAGCGCCGCGTCTGCACACACGTGGGTCATGATTTGGTGATTCTGCGCATGCGTGAGCGCTGAAACCCAGAAGTAACCCGTTCTGGTACTTCCGGGTTCAGCGCGGTGCGCAACCCAAAAACACACAACCTGAAATATCTCTAACCCGAGGTATGACTGTATTGCCCAGCCCAACTTCCCTGTTGCCTATTACCTCTCATTTTTTAAAATGGGTGGTTCTAGGATGGAATGTGGGGCGTTCTGCATGTAAGGCCCGGCCTGCGCCATCAAGCCACAGACTTTCCCCATAAATGCAATCACGTTGCACCATTTGCCTACGTGAACTAGATGTTGCCAGCCTAGTTTTGTAGATGTCACATGACAACACATTAATAATAATAATTATTATTATTATTATTAAATTTGTATACCGCCCTTCATCCGAAGATCACAGGGCGGTTCACTGGTGGCAAGACTGGCGTCTCCTCCTGAGAAGCTCCACTTGTTAGCAATGCTGCTTCTTAACGCATCCCTTGCTGCAAGCATGAAGGTTCGGCCGTGATCTCCAACTAACAACAAGCGTTGGCGTGCCCATTATCTCTTAGTAATAGAGAAAACAATGTAAATTGCTAATTCCAGGCTTTTTGCAGCAGACGTGCTCCCTGGGAGCCAGCCTGTTAGACAGACGCTGAACTCTTAGGTTTCTGTATTTAAAGACGAGTTCTGCTTGTGTCTCTTGTTGGGGAGTGGGGGCGGTTGTTGTTGTTTCTGTTTTGCTTTAGCCTCTTGTGAGTTTAATGACTGGGGAAGCAGGGAGTGGTGTGGATGAACAGGAGCTAGCCGAAAAGCAACTAGTACTTTGTGGCTTTCTCCAATCAACTCTGCAGACCAGCTGGCAGAAGAACTGAGGGAGGGGAGGGGAGGGGAGATGATGACATCCTTCTGAGCACTGGGCTTTCCGCTTCCAGAAGTTTCCAAGCGGCACCCATCTCCCTGCAAAACTTGGAGGCACGAGCACCGTTGCTTTAAAAGACTGGAGGAGAAAAAGAACATTTTAATAATAATAATAATAATCTGCTGAACGAGGAAAATAGCCAGCAGGGTCCAGTCACAGCAAGGGGATTTGAACCCTCGTCTCCCGGGTCCTAGTCTGACACTCTATAACCACTGCACCGCACTGTCTCTGGGGTTATCACCTATTCAGTACACCTGCAATGACCATTGGAGCACTTGATACTCTCATATCGTTAAAAAGCATGGCAGCCGCTCAGTCAGGTCCAGCCAGCGAGCGGTTTATACTTCCAGGATGATGGTGTTCAGGCCAAAGGCTCCCTGTCAGAATGATGTAATCTGGGGACTACTTATTGAAGAACAGGGCTTTAAAAAGAGGTGGGCAGTGGGATCTGGGCTTGGGTAGCCCAGCTCAGCTGGTAGCCCAAACTGTTAACACGTTCTCCTCTTCCCTCCTTTGTAGGGTTTAGCGTCTAGGAAGGCAAACCAGGAGAACTCCAGTCATGGCCCCACGGAAAAGGAGCGGGCGAGGGATCTCGTTTATCTTCTGCTGCTTCCGGAGTAATGACCACCCGGAGATCACTTACCGGCTGCGGAATGACAGCGCCTTTGCCCTGCAGACGATGGAGCCCGCCCTGCCCATGCCTCCGGTGGAAGAGCTGGACGTTATGTTCAGCGAGCTTGTGGTGAGTGATCGCTCCGCGCTTGTCTGTATTGCTGCTTTTATTTATTTCCATTAAAAATGTATTTATTTTTCATTAGAAATAACAGTAAAACCAGACCTTAAGCAAAATGATGAAAACATAGATTAGGTCTGCTGTTTTTATTTTTTAATGTACAGGCGGGGGATTTCCCCCCTCCCCGTTCCTGACCCCTGTGCGCATCGATGGAGTATACATAAGCCCGCCCCGTTCTGCCCTGTTTTCTGGCCACTTCCGGGTTGGCAGCAATGAGCACGTGTGTGATTGCACGCCAGCCCGACACGCGTAAAATGCTTGCTGCCTGCGCGTAATAAAACCACAGTCCTGTCTTGGTAGGCCTGCCGAAGCAAAATAAGTTTTTGGACAGGTGTTGAAAGCAATACGATGGAGGTGCCTACTTAATGTCAAAAGGCAGGGAGTTCCAGAGATTATGTGCTGGCACACATATAATTATGACGTGCTTGTAAAAGTGTCAGTCCCACAAATTGAAGTGGTCGAGTAGGAACATGGGGGCCAAGGTTGCATTGTTTGGCTGTTTCACCATAGCCTCACTGCCTCAAGGGCGGCACCATTGTGCCCGTGGGCACTTGGTTAATGACCCCTGCTGTAGAACCCCCATCCCATTTGCCGTTTCCAGTGCCGGACAAGCAAAACTGAATGCAAGCATGCCAGCGCCAGCTGTGTCTTTGGCTGGCATGTTGGCTTCCACCTTGTGCCAAGGCCCTTACACACAAATGGCCGCACGCTTGGGCATTGTGAGATGAGGGCGAGCCGCTTGTCTTGCTGCCTGTCAGGGCTTTGCCTGCTTTTTCCGCCACACACAAGGAGAGAGGGGCTTGTGGAGGGGGAGAGAGGCTCTCACAAAAGGGCAGCCAGCCCTGGCTTTGCTTTTTGACGGGGTGCAGTTTCACAGCTGCTTGGAAATGGATGGGGTTGCCGAGGCAACCTGCAAGGCTTCCTCGGATGGGCGATGGGGGGGACATGCCTTGTTGACTTCCAGTGTTTCAGCTTTTGGGTCAACGCTACCTTAAGGCTTTGGGGAAGAATAGGAGAGGGAGCAGCGGGGTCATTGGGGCGGGATGGGGGTTGGTGCGGCAGGTGGGTGGGCAAAGCCCGTGACCATGGGATCTTCGGACAATTACCAAGTGAATACCTTTGGTGCTTGCCGGACCAGAAGGTCGAATTCTTCCAGGCTCTTGTCTTGCTCCCGCCCCTAAATCTCTTTGTGCTCCAGCCCCATCTGGCACCAGCTGTTGCATAATCTCACCAATTCATCTGTCCATCAAGACGTTGAGCACTTCTGGGATGTTTACAATGGAAAAAACCCCAGGCATGAGACGTCTTGTTGGGAGGGTAAGCAGTTCATGCAGATAGGACTTGTTTGGTCGATCCCAGATTATGAAATCCTAGAGTTCTGCAGTTGGAAGGGATCCCAGGGGTCATCCAGTCCAACCCCCTGCAATGCGGGAATCTCAGCTAAAGCATCCATGACAGATGGCCATCCAAGCTCTGCTCAAAATCCTCCAAGGAAGGAGAATCCACAGCCTCCCAAGAGAATCCATTCCACCATCAAACAGTTCTCCCTGATGTTTAGTCACAATCTCCTCTCTTGTAACTTGAAGCCATTGGTTCAAGTCCTGCCCTCCAGAGCAGGAGAGAGCAGGCTTGTTCCCTCTTCCATGTGGCATCTTGAGATATTTGAAGACGACTATCATATCTCCTCTCAGTCGCCTCTTTTCAAAGCTAAACATACCCAGCTCCTTCAACCATTCCTCATAAGGCTTGGTTTCCAGCCCCTTGATCACCTTGGTCGCCCTCCTCTCTGCACATGTTCCAGCTTATCAATACCCTTCTTAAATTGTGGTGCCCAGAACTGGACACAGTATTCCAGGGTCTGACCAAGTCACAATAGAGTGGTACTATTTACTTCCCTTGATCCAGACACTAGACTTCTGTTGATGCAGCCTAGATTAGCATTAGCTTCTTCTTCTTCTTTTGCTGCTGCTGCTGCATCACAATGTTGGCTCATGTGGTCCACTAAAACCCCTAGATCCTTTTCACACATACTGCCAGGGAGCTAGGTGTCCTCCATCTTCTGCTTGTGCTGAGACAGACTGGAAAACAAGGCTTGTTGCTTCCATTAATGGAAGATGGATTCATGTCTATTAACAGTGGCATTGTTGTTGTTTAGTCGTTTAGTTGTGTCCGACTCTTCGTGACCCCATGGACCAGAGCACGCCAGGCACTTCTGTCTTCCACTGCCTCCCGCAGTTTGGTCAAACTCATGCTGGTAGCTTCGAGAACACTATCCAACCATCTCGTCCTCTCTCGTCCCCTTCTTCTTGTGCCCTCCGTCTTTCCCAACATCAGGGTCTTTTCCAGGGAGTCTTCTCTTCTCATGAGGTGGCCAAAGTATTGGAGCCTCAGCTTCAGCATCTGTCCTTCCAGTCAGCACTCAGTGGCATTAGAGGTCGAAAATCAGGGAGCGCACCTTTTCTCATTGCTGCATATCTCCATGGCAGAAGAAATGTAGCTGTTGCCTTCTCCTGCGCCTTTGAACAGTGTCACCTCTGCCTTTAGAAGTGATGGCCCTGATCTCCTATGAGAATCAGGATTACAAGAAGGAAAAAGCTTGACATTCTGATTGCTGGGGTGCCTTTGAAAGCATGTGAGCTGCACTGAGGAACCTGAAATCTTGGAAGTTTGATTGGGATGGGTAGGGCCGAGTTGGGTTTTTCCAGAGGAGCAGCGAAAAAGCAGCTAGGTCTTTGCTCATCAGTGCAACGGGCGTAATTTGTACAGTTTTTGGCATGCCTCTTTTTGGGGGATGCAGAATTCTCATTTCCATTCGTCAGTGCGCACATGCTCCCAGCAACATACTAAAGCACTTTAGTATTCAGAGTGCAATGGAACTGATATCCCTATAATATGGTATAATCCTCAGGGGCGCAAAAGTACCTCGTTGCAGTTAAAAGGCATGGAGCAAGCCTAGCTCTGGGGCAGATTAACCCCTTTGGTTTGGGAGGGCGCTTAAGCCTTCCGTGTCATCAGCAGCCATTACAGACCCAGAGCAATTTTAATCCTTAGATCATGCATTATGGATCATGCTTGCTATCAGAATGGGGGAGGCAGCGTTGAAGGCACAGGTAATCCAAGCCTGAGACAATGACTTTCAGGACAGGTGCGCTGCTGAGCAGCCTTAAGTGATACTCTCTGGAAGGGGGGAAGTGCCAACTTTCCAGTAATATGTGGATTTCCCCTCCAGTTGGTATAAGAGAGAGAGAGATCATCTTATTCTTATCTCTCTTGGCATAGATACTAGTCATGGACTCTGAGGAGCCAGGATGAGGGGTAGGAGCCACCCAAAGATTTATTTATTTATGAAAATATTTGTATACTTCTGTCATACACACACACACGCAATCAAAATTATTCAACCCCCATTGCAAATCAGGTTTATTATCAAAATCCACAGACTTTCAGCTGCAATTTCGTTGCAGTTTCAATTGCTTTTGTTTGATCTGCTCATTGCAAACAGCTGAAAGTCTCCATATGGTCGCAATTGCAACTGGCACCTGGGGGGGCGGGATTTCAAAAACTGCCGGTGAACAATTCCTTGCTTATGCACCATTCCGATTTGAGCATCAAAGTCTCTAGCAGCAAACAAAGTCTGAGTACTTTGTCCAGGTCAGGACATCGCTGCACCGACAAGAGCATCCTTTCCAAAGCTGGTTCCCTGCAAACGTTTGGGATTACAACTTGCATCCAGCTTCAACGGCATGGAACTGGAAGTCTGTTGAAGGAGGCTCAACCCAAAAGTGGTTTAATTTAGCATGGCAAGCTGCTTTATTGGAAAGACTCTTGCAGCAAATTAAGGCAGCAAGACAGACAAACCCCCAAGGGAAACTTTTTAGGTCAGTGGTTTGGCTTCATATACAGCGGGCTGGAAGTGAGTCTATTATATTATCTGTTCCTGTTCTGAATGGATCTTGACGGAGGGGTGTATTAGGCTGTGAATATACTTGATGACTTATTTTGGATTTACCTGGGGGGGGGAGAGAAATGAGGAAACAAGTTTAGGTTAATTTTCTCAGGACTAAGACCTCAAACTCCTGCCAACCTAGCAGTTCGAAAGCACGTCAAAGTGCAAGTAGATAAATAGGTACTGCTCCGGCAGGAAGGTAAACGGTTTTTCCGTGTGCTGCTCTGGTTCGCCAGAAGCGGCTTAGTCATGCTGGCCACATGACCCAAAAGCTGCATGCTGGCTCCCTCGGCCAATAAAGCGAAATGAGCGCCGCAACCCCAGAGTTGGTCACGACTGGACCTAATGGTCAGGGGTCCCTTTACCTTTACCTTTTTAAGACCTCAAAATATGTCATATCATAAGAGCTGATGCATGTTAATCTTAGAAAATGAACATGAAAGAGCTCCTCAGTTTTGCGCATGAAGGCAGGCGATCTCCCACTTATTATCATGTTACCTCCTAGAATTGCTTGAATCCTAATAGCTATGATTTCAGGGGAAGTGCATGAGGCTAAGGAAGCAGGTTGACTCTAATTTAGGGATTAGTTGAGGAGGGAGAAAAAGGCCAGCCGACCTGATTAGCACTTCCTGAAGCAGTACACCTAAACACAGGTGTCATTCGAAATTTGCACTTCTCTGAATTTTATAATGCAACGCTCCCAACAAAACAATGTGTGCAAAAAACGGGCATATTAGGGCAATTACACCCGTTTAGTGAAAATAACGTACACAAATGCATTGCATGTGGGGAGATTGCTGGAGTGTCTACCAGGCAAAATTGCTTCTTAAATCTTCATGCTATGAGAGATGCACACTAGAATGCTGATGGGTTTTCATGAGGTTATTTTTAAAAAGTGCCATAGGTTGATGCGGAAGCGTGGAGAACCGAAGGTTAAGTTTGGAAAAAAGAGGTGCTGAATGCTGGTAGATAGATTTCATCTGCAGGTGAAGTTTCCTGCATGTGGGCTCTGGAATTAGCTTCAGAGACTTGGTGAGCTTCAGACAGCGCATCGTTGTTGTTGTTGTTGTTGTTTAGTCGTTTAGTCGTGTCCGACTCTTCGTGACCCCCTGGACCAGAGCACGCCAGGCATTTCTGTCTTCCACTGCCCCCCTCAGTTTGGTCAAACTCATGATGGTAGCTTTGAGAACACTGCCCAACCATCTTGTCCTCTGTCGTCCCCTTCTCCTTGGGCCCTCCATCTTTCCCAACATCAGGGTCTTTTCCAGCGAGTCTTCTCTTCTCATGAGGTGGCCAAAGTATTGGAGCCTCAGCTTCAGGATCTGCCCTTCCAGTGAGCACTCAGGGCTGATTTCCTTAAGAATGGAGAGGTTTGATCTTCTTGCAGCCCATGGGACTCTCAAGAGTCTCCTCCAGCACCAGAATTCAAAAGCATCAATTCTTCAGCGATCAGCCTTCTTTATGGTCCAGCTCTCACTTCCATACATCACTACTGGGAAAACCATAGCTTTTACTATACGGACCTTTGTTGGCAAGGTGATGTCTCTGCTTTTTAAGATGCTGTCTAGGAGCGCATCATTAGAATCATAGAATTATAGAAATGGATGGGACACTGAGGGTCATCTATTCCAACCCCCTGCAATGCAGGAATCTCAGCTAAAGCATCCAGGACTGGTGGCCATCCAACCTCTGCTTAAAAACCTCCAAGGAAGGAGAGTCCACCATCTCCCAAGGGAGACCATTCTGCGGTCGAATAGCTCTTCCGACAGTTCTTCCTGATGTTTAGCCGAGCTCTCCTTTCTTGCTACTTGAATTTTGCAGCTTGGACTGAAATCAGCAGAGGAGAACATTTCCCTGTTACTCCCTCCTGCTTGTAGAAGAGCTGTCCCATGGAAACTCTGACCAGGGTGGGGAATCAAAGACATTGGGGTAAGCCATGGCAGGCGGACTTGTGTCAGTGAGCAGCTTTTGAAAACCTAGAGGTGTTTTGAAGAGGAGGGAGAGAGAGGGAGAGAGAAAGATTGTCTTCGATTGGCTCACAAAATAAATAATAATAATGATGATGATTATAATAATAATAATAATAATTAATTATTTATACCCTGCCCATCTGGCTGGGCTTCCCCAGCCACTCTGGGCGGCTTCCAACCAAATATTAAAATACAGTAATGCATCAAACATTAAAAGCTTCCCTAAACAGGGCTGCCTTCAGATGTCTTCTAAAAGTCTGGTAGTTGTTTTTCTCTTTGACATCTGCTGGGAGGGTGTTTCACACGGCGGGTGCCACTACCGAGAAGGCCCCCTGCCTGGTTCCCTGTAACTTGGCTTCTCGCAGGGAGGGAACCGCCAAAAGGCCCTTGGCGCTGGACCTCAGTGTCCTGGCTGAACGATGGCGGTGGAGACGCTCCTTCAGATATACTGGACCGAGACCATAGGCCCAACAGAAGAAAAGCCCAGCTAGTTTGGACCAAAGGTCCACTTATCCCAGCATCTCCATCTTACAGTGACCATGAAGAGCATGCAAGCAGCTGTAGGTGAGATTTACACTTTTCACAATGGGGACTCCCTACCTATCTTCCTAATTTTTTTATTGGGTTTTCCCCAGCCCCCCAGGAGCAGACTCGGGGTGGGCATGGGGTACTTGTGGGGGTAAAGTTTTGCTTGGCAAGCATAAAACCATTGCACCACGTTAGATAGTTATCCATTTCTTTACATTTATATTCCTCCAAGGAGCTCAAAGTGGTGTACATTGTTTTCCCACCCCCCGTTTAATCCTCACAACAACCCTGAGAGGTAGGTTAGGCTGAGAGGCAGTAACTGGCCCAAGATCACCCAGGGAGCTTCATGGCTGGAGTGGGGATTCGAATCCTGTTCTCCCAGATCCTGGACCGACACTCTTAACCACAACACCACCACTGACTATGAGCCACTCTCCCCACTTGTGATTCCCAGAACTGGTATTGTTGTTGTTGTTGTTTAGTCGTGTCCGACTCTTCGTGACCCCCTGGACCAGAGCACGCTAGGCAGTCCTGTCTTCCACTGCCTCCCGCAGTTGGGTCAAACTCATGCTGGTAGCTTCGAGAACACTGTCCCACCATCTCATCCTCTGTCGTCCCCTTCTCCTTGCGCCCTCCATCTTTCCCAACATCAGGGTCTTTTCCAGCGAGTCTTCTCTTCTCTTGAGGTGGCCAAAGTATTGGAGCCTCAGCTTCAGGATCTGTCCTTCCCGTGAGCACTCAGGGCTGATTTCCTTAGGAATGGATAGGTTTGATCTTCTTGCAGTCCATGGGACTCTCAAGAGCCTCCTCCAGCACCATAATTCAAAAGCATCCATTCTTTGGCGATCAGCCTTCTTTATGGTCCAGCTCTCACTTCCATACATCACTCCTGGGAAAAACATAGCTTTTACTATACGGAACTGGTATACTTTCCTTCTAATTCTTTTTTTTTAAAAAAAAAAGCTGCATAAAATTAGCATTTTGTATGCATTGGCTTTTTCGTCCCCCACAGCCCACCTGCCCCAAATTACAAATGTCTTCAGATGGTAATATATTTCTGGACGGCTTCTGCGTGTTTCTTTTATCTTTCTGAAACAGCAAATGAATTAAGTGCCACTTGCTAATAATAAAGAGGTTCGGAGTCTGAATACCCCGGCAACAACAGGAGCAGCAGCGGCAACTGCCCTGCCAGATGTCATTGATGGATTGTATCTCTCCATAATCTCTCCACTTTCTAGTTGGACATAACTGTCTGGTCTGGATGGAGGCTGTTCCCTCTGCCTGCCTGCCTGCCTTTTCCAAAACTTCGAGCGGTGTCAGCGTCGTTTACAGCGACACTATCTTATAAATTAACCACCAGCTGAGATCGCTTACTTCATTTGATCCCCTGAATTGTTAAACTGACTGAGCACTTCAGGGCTGCTTGAAACTCACAGGATTCCTGAGGGTATCTTTAAATATCTTTTTTTTTTTAAGCAACAGAGAGCTGAAGCTAAGAGTTAGAGCAGGGCAGGGGTCAGCAAACCTTTTCAGCAGAGGACCGGTCCACTGTCCCTCAGACCTTGTGGGGGGGCCGGACTATATTTTGGAAAAAAAAGATGAACGAATTCCTATGCCCCACAAATAACCCAGAGATGCATTTGAAATAAAAGCACAGTCTACTCATGTAAAAACACGGTGATTCCCGGACCATCCGCAGGCCGGATTTAGAAGGCGATTGGGCCAGATTAGGCCCCCGGGCCTTAGTTTGCCTACCCATGGGTTAAGCAGCCTTTCTCAACCTGTGGGTCCCCAGATGTTGTTGAACTTCAGCTCCCATCACCCCTAGCTAGCAAGGCCAGAACTCGGGGATGATGGGAGTTGTAGTCCAACAACATCTGGGGTCCCACAGGTTGAGAACCACTGGGTTAGAGCATCTGTATTGCATGCAACAGGTTCTGGGTTCAATCCTGCATCTCCAGGTCGGGCTGGGATTGTTCCCTGTGTGAAAACAGAGACAGGAGCTGTCAGTTGCAGACGACACCATTGCCAAAACTCCGTGGGAAGAAGGATTGTGTGTTAAACACCTCTGGGTCTGGTCGCTCTGTGAGGGAACATGTAACCCACCGCTGAACGGTGGTCTCCTCCTCTGCTTCCACATGCTAGATTTCTGTGTTTAGAACAGTGTTTCCCAACCTTTTTTGGGCAAAGGCACACTTGTTTCATGAAAAAAATCTCGAGGCACACCACCATTACAGCCCCGTGACGTCAGCGCGCAGCGTCACGCCGGGAGGGACATGAATTGCTAGCAAATTACATAATCACCTCCTTGAGGGCTGGCTCATCTTCTCCGAAGGCAGAACCCCATTAATTAACAGCACAGACTCACACCATAGCCAAGACAAGGGGGGAAAACCTCAGTCATGCACAGTCATGCACATGTGGGGGCTAAATGAGGACGAAGACCGGGCAGAGAGCAGGGTTCAAATCACCCCACCTGGCCAGGACAATCCCTGGGTGCTCCCTTGGGCCACTCGCCTGACCCACCTCGCAGGGCTGTTGTTGCGAGGATAACACGGGGAGAACCACGCGCGCCCCCGGGAGCTCCTTGGAGGAGAAAGCGGGCGATGAATGCAATGCACGAAATATAGAGAGGCAACCAGGTTTTGCAGGTGAGGGGCCCCCGCCAGCCTCCGCTTCCAACACCCGGCGCAACGACGCCGAAGTTTCCCCCCGGGCTCGGCTCGGGGAGCAGCGCTGCTCCCCCCCGGCTCCCCTTCGCCCTCCCGGCTCTCTCTGCCGCCCACTGGGGACCCCCCTCACCTGCCAAGTCCGGAGCGCCGGTGGAAGTTGCATGCATGCATGCAGGGCGCCGCGTTGCCATTGCATTGCACTGCACTCCATGCAACGCCTGCACGCATGCATTGCCTTGCACGCCCGCCAAGGGGTCTCCCCACGGTCCGATGCGTCCCCTCCGGCGCGGATGCAGCATTGCAAAAATAAAAAACCCCCGACGCAGCCCTACCTGGGGGGCAGCCTCCGCCTCCGCCACTCCGCCTCCGCGGGGATCCCCGGGCTCCATCCTGCCGCCCGATCTCCGGGGGGCGCAGGCAGGCTGCGCGGGGTCTGCGCGGAAGAGCCCCTGCCCGCCCGGCCGCCGCCGCTGCGCTCATTCCATGGCCGGGAGAAGAGCGCTTCAAACAAAACGCCCGGCCCGCCAGGCCACGCTGGGAAACGTAGTTTGCACACCCCGCGCGGGCGCGGAGCCCAAGGGCGAGGGGACTACGGATCCCGGCAGCCCCCGCGCCGGGGACGGAGGGGGAGAGGCCGGGTACAGGGATGGAGGGACGGGTGGGCAAGCGAGTGAGTGAGTGGCAGCCGCCAAGCCTTGGCCGAGAGCCAGGAAGGGCCTCCCCGGAGGAGGAGGAGGAGGGAGGCGCAGAGCGGGAGGGAGGGAGGGAACCCCAGGGGTCATCTAGTGACGGCGCCCCAATCAAAAATTTGACTTTTAAAAAAAATTCTTTCAATTTTTTAATTTTTCCCGCGGCACACCAGGCAACATCTCGCGGCACACTAGTGTGCCGCGGAACAGTGGTTGGGAAACACTGGTTTAGAATCATAGAACTGTAGAGTTGGAAGGGACCCTGAGGGTCATCCAGCCCAACCCCTTGCAATGCAGGAATATGCAGCTGTCCCTCAGCTGTACAAATTTAAAAACACTAGCATGACTGAAGTAACTCCTACAAAGTAGATGATAGAAGATGTGAAAAGATAAGATGCAGTGGTACCTCAGGTCACATACGCTTCAGGTTACACACTCCACTAACCCAGAAATAGTGCTTCAGGTTAAGAACTTTGCTTCAGGATAAGAACAGAAATCGGGCTCCGACGGCGTGGCAGCAGCAGGAGGCCCCATTAGCTAAAGTGGTGCTTCAGGTTAAGAACAGTTTCAGGTTAAGAACGGACCTCCAGAACGAATTAAATATTTAACCTGAGGTACCACTGTACACGAATGGATCTGGTAAGAGATACCTACTGGCGGGAGGGAGGGAAGTCACAAGCTCGGCAGAGCTAAAATGTTTATATGTTGATTAATATATTGTAAGAAAGAATGTGTAAAGAAAATAATAAAAATTTATTGACAAAAAAAGAGAAAGGAATATGCAGTGTCCCTTAACTGGGATCGAACCTGCAACCTTGGCGTTGTCAGGACCACACTCTAACCAACTGAGCCGTCCCATTTTCTTCTCACCAAATCTGATTTCGCATCTGTTGAGCTTTGCCCGCCCCTCCCCAGCACTGACATTTCCCCACCCAGATGAGAACGACACACTTTGAAGCGCTCGACGCTGCTGATGCAAGGAAAGCAATCCGGCCATAAAAAATCGGGCTGTGAAGTGGTAGCAACCTTGTGAATCATTGCGTCTTAGAAACGAGCATCGAGTGCTGCTCCGCCTTGGTGGTGACGCCTGAGGTCTTTGATGATTGCTGTGTACAAAGCTCATCTGCACGATGCCTTTAAAGCAGCGTCGTACCACAGGCATGGCTTTCCCCCCCCAGAGCATCCTGGGAACTGTAGTTTGACAAGGGTCTCCCTCCATGGTTGTCAATGCTGCTTGCACGTTCCCCATTAATAATAATAATAATAATAATAATAATAATAATAATAATAATTTATTATTTATACCCCACCCATCTGGCTGAGTTTCCCCAGCCACTCTGGGCGGCTCCCAATCAAGTGTTAAAAACAGTACAGCGTCAAATATTAAAAACTTCCCTGAACAGGGCTGCCTTCAGATGTCTTTTAAAGATAGGATAGCTGCTTATTTCCTTCACATCTGAAGGGAGGGCGTTCCACAGGGCGGGTGCCACTACCGAGAAGGCCCTCTGTCTGGTTCACTGTAACCTCACTTCTCACAATGAAGAAACCGCCAGAAGGCCCTCGGCACTGGACCTCAGTGTCCGGGCTGAACGATGGGGGTGGAGAAGCTCCTTCAGGTATACAGGACTTTGGCCGTTTAGGGCTTTAAAGGTCAGCACCAAGACTTTGAATTGTGCTCGGAAACGTACTGGGAGCCAATGCAGATCTCTCAGAACCGGTGTTATGTGGTCCCAGCAGCCGCTCCCAGTCACCAGTCTAGCTGCCAGATTCTGGATTAATTGCAGTTTCCGGGTCACCTTCAAAGGTAACCCCATGTAGAGCATGTTGCAGTAGTCCAAGCGGGAGATAACCAGAGCATGCACCACTCTGGCGAGACAGTCTGCGGGCAGGTAGGGTCTCAGCCTGCGTACCAGGTGGAGCTGGTAGACAGCTGCCCTGGACACAGATTTAACCTGTGCCTCCATGGACAGTTGTGAGTCCAGAATGACTCCCAGGCTGCGCACCTGGTCCTTCAGGGGCACAGTTACCCCATTCAGGACCAGGGAATCCTCCACACCTGCCTGCCCCCTGTCCCTCAAAAACAGTACTTCTGTCTTGTCAGGATTCAACCTCAGTCTGTTAGCCGCCATCCATTTGGTTGGCCGTTGTGAGAATAGGATGCCAGTGGCCTGATCTGGCAGATTCTTCTGGTGTCTTTAGATCACAAGTCTAAATCTAATAAGCAGAGGGAAGCTGGGAGGAGAGAGTCACTCTTTCCAACGGCCTCTCCCTTGTTTATTCCTGCTTATTAGTCAGAGGTGTCTGACTTTGGCTTCTGGTCTAAGTCTAAAGAAGGTGTGAATTTGTTTTCTTGGTAAGGAGAGATTTAGCACAAGTCAGCTGAAGAAATGTCAGGCAAAGCTTTTATGTTAAAAGGTTTAAGCGTAACCCGACGCCGGGAAGGTCACGGTGCTATGAGTATCCAACCTGCCTTATTCTTGGGGTGTGCATTACACTCTTTAGTTCTGACAGGTGCCTGCCTGTTCCTGAAGATTTTCATCCAAGGGAGGGCAAATAGGTGGTGTTACTGCATATTATTTATTCTGTTTATATCCCTCCTTCCCTCTCAAAGGAGCCCAGAGGGTTCTGTAGGTCCCCACTCCTGTCATTCCCCTACAAAACAAAATTGCACACTGCTCTGTGCGCTAAAACACAAATATAAATTGCAATTATGCAGGACGGTGTATTAGTGTCCTGTTCCCAACAGCAGCTAGCCAGAGGCACACAATCAGGGCCAGAAGGTAAAAGCTTCCCCCTGTTTCATCTTCCAAGATATTCACAGATACACTGCCTCAGAAGCTGGAGGTTCTATTTAGCTACATAACCTTTGAAGGGACGCAGGTGGCGCTGTGGGTTAAACCACAGAGCCTAAGACTTGCCAATCAGAAGGTCGGCGGTTCGAATCCCTGTGACGGGCTGAGCTCCCGTTGCTCGGTCCCTGCTCCTGCCAACCTAGCAGTTCGAAAGCACATCAAAATGCAAGTAGATATAGCAGGAAGGTAAACGGCGTTTCCGTGCGCTGCTCTGGTTCGCCAGAAGCAGCTTAGTCATGCTGGCCACATGACCCGGAAGCTGTAAGCCAGCTCCCTCGACCAGTAAAGCGAGATGAGCGCCACAAACCCAGAGTCGGTCACAACTGGACCTAATGGTCAGAGGTCCCTTTACCTTTACCTTTTAGCCTTTGAAAAAGAGTCCTCCATAAATTGATTTAACTCAGATAGGGGCCATTGCAATATCTTGTGGTAGCAAGTTATTCATTGTATGGGGGGAAAGTGCTTCCTCTTATTCTCCTTGCCCCTACAGTGGTACCTCTGGTTACGTACTTAATTCGTTCCGGAGGTCCGTTCTTAACCTGAAACTGTTCTTAACCTGAAGCACCACTTTAGCTAATGGGGCTTCCTGCTGCCGCTGTGCTGCCGCCGCTCGATTTCTGTTCTCATCCTGAAGCAAACTTCTTAACCCGAGGTAATATTTCTGGGTTAGTGGAGTCTGTAACCTGAAGCGTATGTAACCCGAGGTACCACTGTATTGCCCATCAATAAGCAGAAGACACAGAGTAGTGTCTTTATACAGTCTGGTCAGCAGGGGGCTCCAGACTTAGTTGTGACTGGGTGGAGCTGGGAGTTGCCTGTTCTGTTCTTGTCTAGCCTCCCAACTTGTATGCCCTCTAAGGCTTCCTGCCAACCCGTTTGCTAATTAGGCCTCTTTATTACAGCCTAATTGGATTCATGCAAACTAGAACTACAATCAATTTACTTGCTCTTAACTTTTAATTTTATTGCATCTTAAATGTTCGGTTGGCTTTTTGCAGTTTTAATCCTACCGTGAGCTGCGTTTTGAAAACCTTTTTATTGAATTATGGGAAATAAATTCTGGGGAGTGGATGATATTGTGAAGCATATCTCTCTAATCTATCTTTGGGGGAATTTACAGAATATTACAGTGGTTCCCATACTTACGTTCACCTCCGGTTATGTATCCTGCGGGATACGCACACGGCAAACTTGGAAGTATTTTTCCGAGTTTTGCTGCATGCGCAGAAGCGCTCTACTGTGCCATGCGCATGCGCAGAACAGGAACCCCCAATTGCAGAAACCTTGGGGTCTGGCCAGCGCTCTGGAACGGATCCCGTCTGTTATGTACTGAAGTTCTCACCCTGAGCCAGCAGGGGGATACTGTAGATAGTTTTCACTCAGGTCCACATATGCAAATAAGGAATTGAAAGTGACGTTCAGTGATTGGCTAGTTACAGAAAGTTGCTACTGTAGCGTTGTAGTGCAGCTCTATATATGCAGGCTGACTGAGCTCTTCAGTTCAGTTCTGTTCTGGGTCTGTGAATAAACAAGAGCTGTTTGAAGAATCGCTGTGTCGTCTGATATGTTCACCCACATCTTAACACCGTCCGCGACCGGAGGTACCGCTGTACTTTTCTAGTAATGCCAGAACCAAATGCCTTTCAAAAACGGGGACACATTTGTATCCCTTTGGTACTACAGTGGTACCTCGGGTTAAGTACTTAATTCGTTCTGGAGGTCCGTTCATAACCTGAAACTGTTCTTAACCTGAAGCACACTTTAGCCTATGGGGCTTCTTGCTGCTGCCGCGCCGCCGGAGCACGATTTCTGTTCTCATCCTGAAGCAAAGTTCTTAACCTGAAGCACTATTTCTGGGTTAGTGGAGTGTGTAACCTGAAGCGTATGTAACCCGAGGTACCACTGTATAGAAATCTAGATTTAAGAGCTACTTGACAAACATTGTCAGCTTCAGTTTCCTGAGATGGTCTTATTTTTTTCCTCCTGGAATTAAAACATTCCTGCCAGGTACGGGATACAAGCAGAAGAGAACATCCACTTTTCTCTCTGTCAAATTTGAAAAGAGGAAACCATCATGGATCCTCCCTCCTTTCCTGGTGTCGTTGGGTCCTTCAGTCTAGGGCACCCCACTGATCTCTCTAGGGCACTGTAAAAAAACAAATCTGTGATTAAACTATAGCTGATCTACCGCTGTTAAATGGATTAGAGCTGGCACTCCTAATAAACATTGATTTGGGAGAAGCTCGTTGAATGTTGTGCCCTGGGAAGGAGCCGGCAATCTGTGACGAAACGCCGCACAAACCGATGGGAGCACAAGACAGATGCTTAATCTTGCAGCACAGCCCAAAGCCCTTGATCCAGCTGTGTGAGAAATAAGGGATGGAGCAGCTGTGTTCATATGTGCTGACTCTGCTTGTGTGTAACTGTGTGGTGCAAGCAGGGTGTGCACACACCCTGAACGTTGACTTTTGCTCGTTATTTTCCGGGCGATTCGAAATGGAAATGTAGCCTTACGTTTCAAAGGATGTTGGCACACCCATCGAACCAGGTTTGGGATGACATCAACGGAGGATTAAAAACGGGCTGGTTGGTCCCAAGTATTAGACTACACCCAGTTTGATAGGCTTTATGAATTGAAATTATTAACTCGGACGGTATGTTGGAAGCAGGAAATAATAATAATAATAATAATAATAAATTTAATTTAATTTCTATACCGCCCAATACATGAAGGTGTCAGGGTGGTTCACATAAAATATCAAATACATAAAATCAAAACAAAACCAACACCCAATAAAAAACCCCAAAAGAGCCAGCATTTTTAAAAAGAATACAGTGGTACCTTGGGTTATAAACACCTCAGGTTACAAACACTTCGGGTTACAGACTCCACTAACCCAGAAGTAGTACCTCGAGTTAAGAACTTTGCCCAAGGATGAGAACAGAAATTGTGCGGTGGCAGCAGCGGGAGGCCCCATTAGCTAAAGCGGTACCTCAGGTTAAGAACGGTTTCAGGTTAAGAATGGACCTCCGGAACGAATTAAGTTCATAACCAGAGGTACCACTGTATAGGACATGGGTAGGCAAACTAAGGCCTGGGGCCAGATCCAGCCCAATCGCCTTATAAATCCGGCCCTAAGACGGTCTGGGAATCAATGTGTTTTTACATGAGTAGAATGTGACCTTTTATCTAAAATGCATCTCTGGGTTATTTGTGGGGCCTGCCTGGTGTTTTTACATGAGTAGAATGTGTCCTTTTATTTAAAATGCATCTCTGGGTTATTTGTGGCATAGGAATTCGTTAATTTTTTTCTTCTTCTTCAAAATATAGTCTGGTCCCCCACAAGGTCTGAGGGACAGTGGACCGGCCCCCTGCTGAAAAAAGTTTGCTGACCCCTGGTATAGGATG
Organism: Podarcis siculus; assembly: GCA_034642415.1. Classification (NCBI taxonomy): domain Eukaryota; kingdom Metazoa; phylum Chordata; class Lepidosauria; order Squamata; family Lacertidae; genus Podarcis; species Podarcis siculus. The sequence continues at coordinate 7,522,700 of JAXCMG010000059.1, forward strand.
TAGATAAAGTCAGGCAAAGGCCTGGTTGAAATGGAAAGTTTTTGACTGGTGCTTAAAGGTGTACAATGGTAACTTGGGTTAAGAACTCAATTCATTCCGGAGGTCCGTTCTTAACCTAAAACTGTTCTTAACCTGAGGTAACACTTTAGCTAATGGGGCTTCCTGCCGCCGCCACGCGATTTTTGTTCTCATCCTGAAGCAAAGTTCTTAACCTGAGGTACTATTTCTGGGTTAGCGGAGTCTGTAACCTGAAGCGTCTGTAACCTGAGGTATCACTGTATAGTGAAGGCACCAGGCAAAATATTGCTTCTTGCCCTGAAAGTATTGCTAATACACCAGGACGACAGTATTCTAGCTCTCAGCATTTGCTGTCAGAAATGCACATGCTCCCTTTTCGATGCTGTGCTCACCTGGCAAACTGGTTTTGCAGGAATCACGACTCCCTCTAGAAGCCTGAGCAGCACCCCTGCAATCCGTGCCTGGCTTTTGTTTACTGCCTTTCTTCCTCTCCTGGCCTCCAAGGCACTCAGGGTGGCACACATAGTTCTCCACCCACCCCATTTTTATCCTTGCATCGTTCCTGTGAGGTCAGGGAAGAGCTGTAGCTCAGTGGCTGAGTGTATACTTCGCAAACGAAAGGTTTCGGGTGCAATCCCCAACATTTCTAAGTAGGATTGTGAATGCCCCCATCAGCCTGGTCAGCCTAGAGCCTGATGAGACTACTCAATGGCTACTAGCCACAAGGGCTCTGTCTATCTTTTATTTATTTGAACAATTTATATAGCACATATACTTCTTCTTTTTAAGAACCCTAAGTGGTTTGCAACATACAGTATGTTTGACCTCCACTGTCAGAGGCAATGTGTGCATCTGATTGCCCCTTGGTCAGAAACGCAGGGGGTGCTGTTGCAGAACGCTAGACTAGATCGTAGAATCGTAGAGTTGGAAGGGCCCCCAAGAGTCACCCAGTCCAACCCCCGGCAATCATCTTCTTCTTCGGCGATCACTCGTAGCTGAGTAAGATTGTCTTCCATAAACACGGTTTTAACAGTGAGTCCGTAAATGACTGTGGAGGCCAATTCTGCATCCACACATCCTTCCACAGTGGGGATATTGGTTCCCGGGCGGGAGTTGATCTCGGTGTGGATTTGCCAAGCGAGCCTTCCTCTTAGCAAGTTTCTCCCTTGCGTTCTGAGTTTGAGTGTCTTCAAAGCCCATGACACCTTTGGTAAAGGCTGTTCTCCAACTGGAGCGCTCACAGGCTAGTATTTCCCAGTTGTCAGTGTTTATACTACTTTTTTTTTTTTAGATTTGCCTTGAGAGAGTCTTTAAACCTCTTTTGTTGACCACTAACATTATGCTTGGGATGCGGGTGGCGCTGTGGGTTAAGCCACAGAGCCTAGGACTTGCCGATCAGAAGGTCGGCGGTTTGAATCCCCGCGACAGGGTGAGCTCCCGTTGCTCGGCCCCTGCTCCTGCCAACCTAGCAGTTCGAAAGCATGTCAAAGGGCAAGTAGATAAATAGGTACCGCTCCAGCGGGAAGGTAAACGGCGTTTCCGTGCGCTGCTCTGGTTCACCAGAAGCGGCTTAGTCATGCTGGCCACATGACCCAGAAGCTGTACGCCGGCTCCCTCGGCCAATAAAGCGAGATGAGCGCCACAACCCCAAAGTCGGCCACTTTACCTTTAACATTATGCTTTCCATTTTTAAGTTCAGAATAGAGTAGTTGCTTTGGAAGATTACAATCAGGCATCTGAACAACATGGCTAGTCCAATAAAGTTGCTGTTAAAGAATCATTGCATTTGGGTTTAAGCGTACCGCCACCTGCTCCTGCAAAGTACATTTTTAAAAGATTTGCCTTGAGGCAGTCATTAAACCTCTTTTGCTGACCAGCAGCATTGCCCTTTCCATTTCTAAGTTCGGAATAGAGTAGTTGCTTTGGAACGTTCTGGAGGTCCGTTCTTAACCTAAAACTGTTCTTAACCTGAGGTACCACTTTAGCTAATGGGGCCTCCAGCTGCCGCTGCGCAATTTCTGTTCTCATCCTGATGCAAAGTTCTTAACCCGAGGTACTATTTCTGGGTTAGCGGAGTCTGTAACCTGAAATGTCTGTAACCTGAGGTACTGCTGTAGTCTTTTTCCAGGCTAAACACGCCCAGCTCCTTCAACGGTCCCTCAGAAACTCAGATATATAAGCTAGGTGCCAAATGGCACCTTAAACCTATGATTCAGTTGCCGCCACAGAATGTCTATTTGGACACTACAATTCTACGATTCTACGACCTCAGCTGCATTGCTTGACTGTAGCTTGCTCTGACAACAATCCACTTGCCCCCCAGTATGCAAGAAGGGGAAAGATGCACAGTCAAAATGGGAGCGAACTAAGGGAGAGGTTTTTAAACTGTGGTGTGTGAGTTCCTTTTGGGTGGCAAAATTATTTTTACTTTTAAATGAACCAAAACTAAAACGACACGAGAATGCACGAGGCCTGTTCAGAGACAATTGATTTGAAAAGATAACAAGATTGGTTCTAAAAATATTGAGACTTGGAAATACTGAGTTGAAGCTTTTCCTGTTTGCATTTGAGGTTCCAGCAGGACTTGTGGTCGTTCAGCAACGTGGTTTTTATCTCCCTTTCCCTGCCCCCCAGACCCGTTTCTAGCTCCCTAATATGCAAGCTCCATTCATGCCCAAACGGACAAATGCAGATGGGCTGTGAAGCTAATTGCCAATTGGCATCTCCTGCTCACTAATTAGTCTGCTTCGTGATTGTTAATTGAAACTGCTTGCGATGAAGCTTGTGTGCAGATTGCTAGAGGGATTTCGTGGCAGAATTTCAAGCTGGGGCGATGAAGGCCGTCACTGCTGCAATGCCTCCCTCTTAGAAAAGCATCCTTTCCCTCATTCGGACTGATTTTAAGGGGCCATTTTCTGTTCCTTTATATCCAGTTTGTGAGTGTGGCTGGCGGCAGCTTTGAATTCTTGCCTGCTTCAGCTGCCTCCTGACTCGGCGCCTGTCGATCTGCTGGGTCCCAAAAAAACCTCTGGGGTTTTCTTATGCACCCCTCCAAAAGCTCGCTCATCATGCATAAGATTGCTAGCTAGCCGGTATTCTTCATGGTTTGCAAATGTGCCGCGGTGACCCCATGTGCTGATACCCTCAAGAAGATCATTATCACAATTATTATTAATTAAATTTCTTTAGCGCCCTCCATCCAAAGATCACAGGGCGGTTTACAATGTAAAAACACAAAAATACGTAGTATAGTAACAAACAGAAATCACAAACCCTACCCACAGTTTAAATTGCCATGGCGTACACCCGGAATACCGGGTTTTTCCTGTGAGAGCAATGCGGCCATATTTGTTGCCATGTTCTTGTGCAATTTTGCCCCCCCCCCCCAAGTGCTTTTGGGGGCCATGATCTCGTGCGGCACTCAAATGCGCATTTTGGGGCACTGTAAGAACACGCCATAAAAGTGCCTTTTGAGCCCCGTGATCTTGCACGGGAGCGCAGATGGGAAGAACTTGGTTTTGGAACTCATCATGTTGGAGGATATGCCATAGATTGTTTAATTAGCCAAAGGCCAGGGAGAAGAGGGATGGCTTTACCTGGAGCCTAAAGGTGTATAATGAAGGTGCCAGGCAAGCCGCTCTGGGGAGAACACTCCACATATGGGGAGCCACCGCAGAAAAGGCCCCTTCTTGCGTTGCCATGCACCGGACCTCATGCAGAGCAGGCACACATACAAGGAAGGGCCTCAGATGATGATAGCAGGGTCCAAGTCAGTTCATATGGGGAGAGGCAATCCTTGATTATCACTGTAATGTGCTCTTTGTGGGGCTGCCTTTGAATCTGACCTAGAAGCTGTAGCTGTTGCAGATCCCACTTTGGCTAGGCTCCTGCTGGGGGCGGCTTACCACGGGCATAAAAGGCCCATAAGATTTCTCAACAATGATACCGTCCAATTTGAAACGCACTTCTTGCTGGCATAGGAGTGGTGTAGAATTTCCTAAGCTTTGGGTGTTGTTTAAAGACACAGTTGTTCACCTAGGCCTCTGCTGGAGATTAATATCAGGCTGTTTGGTTATCTATCAGATGCAGTTGTAATTTAGAGTGTGTTAAAAATATTTTCAATAAATAAGTGGGATGGGGTTAGGGAGATGGGATAATACCCAGGTGCATCATGAATGCTTTTGACTGACTTTTTTCTGAAAGCTAAATGAGTATTTCCTTAGCTTTCCACATTGAGAGGAGCTGGTGATACTAAATTGTTTGGGGTTGCTAAAACAAAATGAGATTGCGAAGAGCTCTAGAAGAGGTCACAGTATTCACCCGTCACCTTATTTATTGCCTGCGATTCATAGTAACGTCTCAGTATTCAGCGAACCATCTACAGAGTGTGACCAGAGTTTTGGAGATCAATTTGGGTAATTAATCCCCTAGTGACCCATGGTGATGGCTTGTCTTGTAGATCACCTCTAATCCAAAGACGTGCTTATCCCTTTCCCATAAATTTCAGTAGCTGTAGAATTCCCCATCTTGGCGTCTGCTCTAAGCAAAGGTCCTATGAACTCTCCCTTCTACATAGCTGTTGAGCAGCCTTTTCCAGCCTCTTGCCAGAGGTCTAGGATTCTCCACTCGCATCAGTCCCAGGCAGCATGGCCATTGCTCAGGAATGGTGGGAGTTGGCAGTCCAGCATCATTTGGAGGGTACCAGGCCAGTGTACAGGATGCAGGACAAAGCTCTTCAGAGGCCTCCAAAATAACTCCATTGACAGGTTGAGCCAGATCTTCCAGGAGTTCTTTCTGCTGTGGGCTGGAGAAGGATAGGGAACCTCATCTAGAGATCGCAAGCCCTCTTGTGGGAATCACCCAACATTGGGGAGGGTGTCTTAGAAGCTTGTGAGCTGCAGAAATGATAGGTGTGTGGGCATGGAGAGGTATGACCCACCAGACATGATTGCCCAGAGACACTGCAAACCTGAATGGTTGGAGGCAGTAACAGGTCTCAATATGAGTTGCTGGAAACTGCAGGAGAGAAGAGTGCTCTTGCACTCAGTCCTGTTTGCAGGTTTCTCGTAGGCATCTGCCTGACGGCTGCGAGAAGAGGAAGATGGACTGGGTGGGCCTGATCCAGCAGCAACCGCATAATGTGTCGACATGCAGAGGGCCGGGAGGCCAGCTGGCAAGCCCCAGCTGTGCCGTCTCCTTCCACCGGCCCCTGCACCGACGTAAATCAGCGACCCGGGTTTCAGAACCAGGGCACACTATCAGCAGATCAAACTGCACACACAGAATAGGCGTGAGGCTTGCGGAAGCATACTACAACTACAGATTTATGAATCACAAATCAGGACAAAGAAACATGTTGTCTCTCTCTTGTGTCGTCTCAGAGAGAACGGGGAAAAACAAAAGCTATACACAAACGGAAGTTCCCAGCATACTGTGCTGGAATTTAAACAGACATGTGACACGTAACAATCCCATTCCTGTTCCTTAAGGTGGAATGGAAATGTCAACATAATGTGCATTGGCAGTGTTCAGGACAAGGCAAGGATTAGGCCCCCTAACCTCCTTGTGTGCTTCAGGCAGGAGGCAACAGGCAGACTTTGCTCACTGCGCCTCTGCAGTGGCTGCTTCTCACAAAGGTTGCCTGCCGGTCGGAGCGTTTGCCCTTGGCGAGCCCCAAGGTGGCATCCCAGCAGTGCCAGAGCTGCAGTAGACCTAGGGGGAGGGGAGAGCAGGCCAAGGTGCCAAGCACACCCTTTCCCTGCCGCTGCCTCCTTGGCACCAAGGTGGGTCCTGGGTGAGCAGGCGACTCTCATCACTGTACTCCTGCTGCAGAGCACATGCTGGAAGGGAGGACCCTGGGAAGGACCGGTGCGGGCTGGGAAAAGTCCCGGCTCTGACTCAGCCGCAATGAGAAGGAGGTGCCACTGTGGCTGCAACGGCCCAGCCTGGGCTCAGCTCACCTCCCCACAGCTCCAGAAGGTGGCAGCCACACAGCCTCAGCAAGGAAGCCTGTCATGGGGGCGCTGGGTTGTGCCCCCTCAGGATTATGCGCCAGGGTCCAGGGCTCCCCTCACCATCACTGTCCAGCAGGGCTTTTCTTATGAGGGTTTCTCCCCTCCTCCTTCACAGTTGTTAATGCTAATCTATGCAATAAATTGGATGTTTTCATGACGTACGCCATCTCTCTCTCTCCTTAGGATGAACTCGACCTTTCAGATAAGCATAGAGAAGCCATGTTTGCTCTTCCAGCAGAAAAGAAATGGCAGATCTACTGCAGCAAGAAAAAGGTAAGAGAAGGATTTAAAAAGTACGATAATACTGCCTCTGCAGCTCTTTGCTTTCTCTTCTGCGGGACAAGTTTGAGAGACAAAGAAGAGAACCTTGCAGGATGTGTGGGGCCGGTTTTGAGGAACCCCTACAGGCAATACAGTTGTACTTTGGTTTTCAAACAGCTTAGTTCCCAAACGTTTTGGCTCCCAAACACCACAAACCCAAAAGTGACTGTTCCGGTTTGCGAACTATTTTTGGAAGCCGAACGTCCGCCGGGGCTTCCGCGACTTCTGATTGGCTGCAGGAGCTTCCTGCAGCCAATCAGAAGCCACACATTGGTTTCCGGACGTTTTGGAAGTCGAATGGACTTCCAGCATGAATTCCGTTTGACTTCCAAGGCACGACTGTATCCTAATCAGGACTTCCCAAAATGTGATCTGTAAGCTTTATTTAGGTGGTCTGCACATCTGTGGATTTACAATTGAAGATAGGAGACAGCACACCCATCACACTGAATATGCATGTTGACATTTGACTGTATTTTTATAGCTGCTTTTATTTATAATATAGTATTTAATTGAATTACAGTTTGAATTCTTTGCCAACCATGCCACATTGGTTGGCATTGGTTGGACTAGATTACTCTTGGGGGGGGGGGTCCCTTCCAACTCCACAATCCTATGACCTAGCACAGTGTGTTTGATTGCCACAGTAGACTGAGAAATCATTAAGTGTCCCCCAACAGCTGTTTTCAGGGGTGGGAAGTTTGGGAACCACCTCTCTAAATCCATAACTGAGAACAGGCAGATGACATATCTTCTGTGTACATCACAAAGGCAGATCTGCATCCATGCGCAAGGCGAAGCTGAAAATTGCAATGAAACAACTAAAATCTTAAGAAGCCCACTTGAAACAAAAAACAGCAATTAACTTGCCAATTGAAAATGAGTATTGGCACTGATGCCAGCAGAGGATGTGTGCAGAGTGCGAGGCTCCTCCTCGTACACAGGAACACTTTCAGCCCTCAATATTTCCCTTCTGCACTAAATAGTCTTCTGCAGAGCATTCCGCTATTTCTGGCCTGAGCCTAGAGACCAGATGAATCTTATATACCGTATTTTTCCGTGTATAAGACTAGGGGTTTTGAAACCAAAAAATTAGGTTTAAAATTGGGACTCATCTTATACACGGGTAGTGCTGAGGGGTGTTTCTTAATTTGGAGTCCCCCAAAATAGGGGGCGTCTTATACATGGGGGCGTCTTATACACGGAAAAACACGGTAATTTCATGGGATACAAAGGATGCCCTCAAAGCATCTTAATACAACTCAGGTAACGAAAAGGCAAGGCTTGTGAAATACAACCATGCAAAGGCCCAAATCTTTTCTTTAATGCTGCTTTGTGGGCTCTTTATGGTCTCCTCTCATGACCCCAGGGCCTAATGTATCCTGCATGATTAAAACGAACCGATGCTTTTTTTGGGTGGGGGAGGAATTTGCCTACTTGCCCATTTTCATCGCCCGTTAGATTCGCATGCGCTTGGTAGACTCCCGTGTCAAATTGTGGCCACATTTCCCAGACTGATGCAAAATTTACGCCTAGCTAGCAGGCAGCCTCACAAGCTATCAGCATGAGGACGTGTTCAGTTTAGAAAGCAGCGAGTGCGAAAGCAGAGCATCGCTGTATTTATGGCGGCAAGCCATCTGGGTGATCAGCGATGGGGGGGGGGGGTGCGAACGGGGCTTGGAAGGAATGAGGCATCTCTAGAGAAAAGATGCAGGGAGGCGGAGATGGCTCTTTTCTTAGAGTTGTAGCATTGGAAGGGAACCAAAGGGTCACCCAGTCCAACCCCGTGCAATGCAGTAATTTTAAAGTAGGGTTCCAAAACTGTGGTCTGTGGACCACCGGTAGTCCATGAACTTCATTCAGGTGGTCTGCACGGTGTCTGTGAACAACGCTTATGGTTTGAATTCGGCGGAATTGACTTTCTGATATCCATCCGTCTCAAGGGACAATGGAGTTCACCTCCGGGGGTGAAGCCAGACTGCTGCGTTAGCAGTACCAAAGTGACCTCCTTGGGGTGCAAACCTGGGCAGCATGTATGGGGGGTCCTGGGCTGCCCAGACAACAAGACCCTCCTCCTTTCAGCCTCGCTGTTGTGGTCCAATGGAAAGCAGAGCAAGACATTTGTTTCATTTGTTTTATTACTTATTTATTTGTTGAATTTATATACCGCCCTATACCCGGAGGTCTCAGAGTGGTTCGCAGAATAAAATCAAAATATAAAAACAGCATCCCCAAAGCCCCTTCTCCCCTCCTGCTTGACTGTAGGAATTGCTGGAAGGCATTCAAGGCGCCGTCTTAGGAACTTCATTCCTAATTTGTGTAGGGTTTTTGCCTTTTCTTTTCCTAAAGATGTCCCGCAAGGCAGTGGAGTTTTAGGATATTTAGATGCTGCACATCTGATTGGGTTGCTCCAGTCACGCTGGGCAGCTTCCAACAGACTAAACACATTAAGCACAGTAAATCATCAAATATTAAAAACTGCCCTGTACACGAGATATAGGGAAGATACTTCACAAGGCAGCAGAGGTTTAAGATCAGAGTTTTCCTTCTCCTAGGTGGGCTGCCTTCCCAGGTTGACACGCCCCACCTGCCCCTCACTTCCCTCTCCAGGACAGGCAGAAACTGCCTTATTGACCTTTGGACCTACTCTTGGTCTCGTCCGCTCAATCTGCCAGAGCCTGTCCTTGCACATAGTGGTATAACAGTGCTTTAAATGTAAAAAAAAAAAAGGTAAAGGTAAAGGGCGCCTGGATGGTTAAGTCCAGTCAAAGGCGACTATGGGGTTGTGGCGGTCATCTCACTTTCAGGCCAAGGGAGCCGGAGTTTGTCCACAGACAGTTTTCTGGGTCACGTGGCCAGCAGGACTAAACTGCTTCTGGCACAACAGAACATCGTGATGGAAACCAGAGCACATGGAAACGCTGTTTACCTTCCCGCTTCAGTGGTACCTATTTATCTACTCGCATTGGTGTGCTTTCAAACTGCTAGGTTGGCAAAGCTGGGACAGCGCAACGGGAGCTCACCCCGTCACGGGGATTCGAACCGCCAACCTTCTGATAAGCAAGCCCAAGAGTGTCAGTGGTTTAGACCACAGCGCCACCCGCGTCCCTTCGCTTTAAATGTATGGTGTGAATGCACCCAAAGAATACCGTAGTTGAGGGGACCAGTCCTTAATGCCTTCATTCACAAATCCCTGAACTACTGAGAAAATGGCATGGCAGGGGCCTCCGATGAGTGCCGAGACTCCACAGGCGTTTGATGGTGTGTTTTCAGTACATTATGAATGCCTAAGCTGCGTGGAGATGCCAAAAAGAGGACCCCTAGATCTCTCCAAGGGTGCCCCCTCTTCCCACACCGCTTGCATCCAGTCTGCGGAGGAGTCTGGCCTTCCACTTGAATAGAGTCTGCCTTTTTTCCTTCTCATTTCCCTGCCCCACCCGTCCTTCGCTTCCTCCCCATGGCTGCCAAATGGTTGCAGAAGCCTGTGCCATGCGAGCGATCAAGGGGACTCCAAAGCTGCGAGGAACAAAAGCGATCCTGATTGAGGGGGATCTGGATTTATTACATAATGGCTGCGGCGAGAGATGGGAGGTTGAGGCTGGCTTGGCTGCTTCTGAAAAGGGAGGCAGAAGGAGACAAGAGCGAAGCTGCGGAGCAGTAATAGAAAGTCGCTGGGCAGTGACCCCGAGAAAGGAATGCAGCGCACGTGAAACAGTGAAGCCCAAGCGATGACTCTGCTCAAGGGAGGGATTTTCGGATTACGATAGAAAAGGCCTTTGAAGTTCATTTGGATTTTGTGGGTTTGTGGGTTTTTAAGGCCAGTGGGTGGGTGGAATAAGAAAGGGAAATGAGGATACTGAGTTCTCCTTCTCAGATGGATATGGGGTGTTTAAATATGAAGGAGTACTTTAAAAAGCAGAGACGTCACCTTGCCAACAAAGGTCCGTATAGTTAAAGCTATGGTTTTCCCGGTAGTGATGTATGGAAGTGAGAGCTGGACCATAAAGAAGGCTGATTGCCGAAGAATGGATGCTTTTGGATTCTGGTGCTGGAGGAGACTCTAGAGAGTCCCATGGACTGCAAGAAGATCAAACCTCTCCATTCTTAAGGAAATCAGCACTGAGTGCTCACTGGAAGGACAGATCCTGAAGCTGAGGCTCCAAGACTTTGGCCACCTCATGAGAAGAGAAGACTCCCTGGAAAAGACCCTGATGTTGAGAAAGATGGAGGGCACAAGGAGAAGGGGATGACAGAGGACGAGATGGTTGGACAGTGTTCTCGAAGCTACCAGCATGAGTTTGACCAAACTGCGGGAGGCAGTGGAAGACAGGAGTGCCTGCTGTGCTCTGGTCCATGGGGTCACAAAGAGTCAGACACGACTAAACAACAACACTTTGTAGGAGCAGGTGGCGGTACGGTTAAACCCAAATGCAATGATTCTTCAACAACAACTTCATTGGACTGGCCATGTTGTTCAAATGCCTGATTGCCGTCTTCCAAAGCAACTACTCTATTCCGAACTTAAAAATGGAAAGTGTAATGCTGGTGGTCAACAAAAGACTCACTCAAGGTAAATCTAAAAAAACACGTAGTATAAACACTGACAATTGGGTAACACTGGCCTGTGAGGGCTCCAATTGGAGAACAGCCTTTACTAAAGGTGTCATGGGCTTTGAAGATGCTCGAACTCAGGACGCAAGGGAGAAAGGTGCTAAGAGGAAGGCATGCTTGGCAAATCCACACCACGATCAACTCCTGCCCGGGAGCCAGTGTCCCCACTCTGGAAGGATGTGTGGATCCAGAACTGGCCTCCACAGTCCCTTACGGACTCACTGTTAATACTTTGTTTATGGAAGACAATCTTACTCGGCTACGAGTGATCGCCAAAGAAGAAGAAGAAGAAATATCCATTGGTGCTGCCCTGCAAATGTCAATAGCAGTTTTTGTTGGAACTCTTCTCTCCTCGGATGTAGCTGTGCCCTCAGTGCTAAGATGGCAAAAGATAAAAAGTGGAATTCACTGAACTCGAAGCATTGCGATTGATGGCCACTGGCAATCCTTCAATTGTGTGCATTTAAAGAAAGAAATGAAGCTGTGCACACAAGTGTAAACTGAGAACAGGGACTGAGGGAAGAATGTGGAATAATAACCTGAGACCGGGTTCAAGCCAGATTATAGGCATATTTCAATAGCTTAGTGCAAACAGCCAGATGGAGATCACTGAAACTATTCAGCGGGCGATTTTAGAGACTGAAAACTGTTGCCTTCTTAAGTCAAAAGCAGCTTCTCCCAACCCGGTGCCCTTCTGATATTTTGGACCACAGCTTCTGTCAACGTCCCTGCCATCTGATGAGAGTGTTATGCTCTGAAGCATATGAAAGGAGCCCCGGGTTGTGGGAAGCTGATATGATGTTTCCTGAATCCTGAGAAGGGCTTTTGCTAAATTGCCAGAGAAAGATTTGCACAGTCCAAAGCTGTTCAGGCATTGCAGGAGTAGCTCGTTTAAAGTCCGGTTTCCAGGCTTTGGTAATTAACCAAGAACAGGCAGTAAGCTTTTCTTTTGAGCTGTGAAATCAGCAACTTTATATCAATTAAAAAAAACCCAACAGCAGCAGCATCACCTCCATTCAAACACAACCTCCCTCCCTGTCTCCGTCAGGTATTTAAACTCTTACCTTTGTGGATAGAAATTCCAGTCGCCAGACAGCCTGTGATAAAAATCGCAGGCGGCTGGCAAGAATGACTGCTTTGTGTAGATGGAGAACAGCACCGGCCACGTTGATACCTTGCAGTTGGTTCCTCTTCGGATTTGCTATTTTGCTGCAGGTTGCAAGCTTTTTGCAGGTGCAGAGTTAGAGGTCTCTGTGCAGCAGAATGAACAGCAGCCCACTGAATTATAGTGCCTGTCGGCACAGTGGGTTTTTTGTGTTTTTTAAGGAACAAATGCACGGGACAATTCAGTACACAGGAAGCTGCATTATACAGAGTCAAACCACTGGTCTTATCTATCTCATTTTGTATTCTATTATGTTGTGCACTGTGGTTTGCTGTTGTTTTATTGACTGGAGTTTAGAAATTACTTATTGTAACTGTTAAGAGTGGATTTCTGATTAATTTTGAAATGCTGATGTGATGGGATGATGAGCAGCTTGTGCGTAAAATCCTCGTCCCTCAGAGTTTGGCCGAACCCGCAAACCTCTGCCTCCGACGGAGCCCCTCAAGCATGGCTCTGTCAGTCGCTAGCAGAATCCGAAAGTGGGCTTTTCCGGAATCTCTTCCAGCATAAAAGCTCCTTAACGGAAAGACGTCTTCTGGACTCCCGGCGTGACGGTTTCCGGCGAGGAGTGGGTGTCCCTATAGGAGGTCCTGAAACCTCCCCACTGTTTTCGCTGGAAGTGTCCCTGAGCCATCCCTCCAACTCACTTTCCCTCGGAGCTCCTCCTCTCCCCCTGCTGGTTCCCTCGACAGCTGTTAAGTCTCTCTCCACCTGCCTGAGCCCTTCCACCTCCCGTCCTTCCGATGACAGTTCCCTGACAGCTGATATTTAATATTATTCTATATTATTTTAATGAATGTTGAATGTTATTTTAATTGTATATTGTATTATGCATATTGTCTTATTTATATGATGTTAGCCACTCTGAACCCGGCTTTGGCTGAGGAGGGTGGGATACAAAAATTATTATTATTATTATTATTATTATTATTATTATTATTATCCTCTTTTTTTCTTCAATGATTTTTATTGATTTTTTCCCAAATATCTTAAACACAATACAGCTTAACAATATTATTACCGCATTACATCTTACGGTCTAACCAAATGTTTACAATAAACACTATGAGTTTTATTTCAGTCCTGTGAGTGTCTTTATTCATGTACAGTTTTCTCTTAAGTATACCATAGATTTGGACCATTCTTTTTGGAATTTCTCATTGTCCTGCTGTCAGATTCTTATCTGTATAGTGGCTACATTGACTGGCAGCAGCTAGCCAGTGTTACATCGCAGGAGTCTTTTCCCAAACTTACCAGGAGCAGCTAGGAACCAAACCTGGGGCATTCTTCATGCAAGACACCTGCTCTTCCATTGAACCACAAGCTCCAGGGCTTATTGATGTCTGGGGCCGTGAACTGCCAGGTACCAGTTTCTCGGGGACCAGCAATGAATGAAGACTAGTGTGCTTCCATCCTTACTGGAGAGACACCTGTTTGGCCAATGCTGGAAATCCTTTAGTGATATATGGAAGTGGAACCTTGAAATAATTCCCCCTTTTCAATACCTGCTCTTGTTTCTCCCCCACCCCCAGAGCGGCTCCCCTACCCCACCCCACCCCCCGTCTTCCTGTCTGAAGCCAAAAAAGGCATCTGTTAGCAATCTTTAGGGTTTTAAATTGAAGCTTTTTAAACAATGAGCCGTTTGACAATGAAAGGTATTTGATCGTGCTGTATTTGCTTATTATGTGGGGGCGGGGGATGGATGGATGGATGAACAGAGAACCTGGGAAATACAAGCCTTTGGTTTGGGGGGTTGGGGGGGTGGCGTGTGAAGCAAAGGAAGGCCATTCCATAAAGGGACCCCTGACCATTAGGTCCAGTCATGACCGACTCTGGGATTGGGGCACTCATCTCGCTTTATTTGCCAAGGGAGCCGGCGTACAGCTTCCGGGTCATGTGGCCAGCATGACTAAGCCACTTCTGGTGAACCAGAGCAGCGCACGGAAACGCTGTTTACCTTCCCACGGAGCGGTACCTATTTATCTACTTGCACTTTGACGTGCTTTCGAACTGCTAGGTTGGCAGGAGCAGGGACCGAGCAAAGGGAGCTCACCCCGTCACAGGGATGTGAACCACCGACCTTCTGATCGGCAAGCCCTAGGCTCTGTGGTTTAAACCACAGTGCCACCCGCGTCCCTTGGCCATTCCATATCCTCCAATATTTCTCCAATGAAAATAGGGACATCTTGTCAGTACAGTAGATTTGCAAAGTCAGCGAGAAGTCAATCTGAATCCTTTCCTGACTGGTCAGCAAGAAACGCTGTTAGGTTACAGCCTGTCCAGGGAATCATTGTCCCACAGGGGAGGAGCTGTGGCCCAGTGGTTAGAGCACCTGCCCTGCATGCAGAAGAGGGCCCTAGGTTCAATTCCTGTCAATTCCAGGTAATAATAATAATAATAATTAATAATAATAATAAATTTTATTTATAACCCTCCCTCCCCAGCCAAGACCGTTCTCAGGGCAGCTAACACTAGGTATAAAAACAATTTTCTGAAATACAACTTAAAAACAAGATTAAAATACAACATTAAAAATGCAGCCTCATTTCAGTAGAAACTCAAATCAAAAACTTTTTGGGGGATGAAAACGTCAAATCTTCACCAAGGCCAACTATCCAGACTGGTCCTACGTGGGCCAGAAAAAGCCAGGGAAGTCCCCAAATAGGGGTTCCATCACAGAAAGAGAAAGGGAAAATGAAAAGGGGGAGAGGATCAAGTTGATTCCAAGCCAAAAGCCAGGCAGAACAACTCTGTCTTACAGGCCCTGCGGAAAGAAATCAGATCCTGCAGGGCCCTGGTCTCATGAGGCAGAGCGTTCCACCAGGCCAGGGCCAGTGTTGAAAAGGCCCTGGCTCTGGTTGAGGCTAATCTGACTTCCTTAGGGCCCGGAACCACTAGGGTGTTGCTGTTTATGGACCTTAAGGTCCTCCGTGGGGCATACCGGGAGAGGCGGTCCCGTAAGTATGAGGTAGGGCTGAGAGCAACCTCTCTCTGAAACCCTGAACAGCCACTGCCAGTCAGGGTAAGAGAATGCTAAGCCAGATGGCCTGATTCTGTGTCAGGGAGCTCCTTATCTTGTCTGGAGAACAGCTGCACAAAACTTAGCCAGTTTCTCAAAGGCCAAGGGAAAGAGTTATGCTCGAAAACACCTTTTCGCTTCGGCAGTGGAGCAGACTCCCACGAGAGGTGGTGGACTCTCCTTCCGTGGAGATTTTAAAGCAGAGGTTGGATGGCCATCTGTCCTGGATGCTTTAGCCGAGATTCCTGCATTGCAGGGAGTTGGACTAGATGACCTTTGGGTCCCTTCCAACTCGTATTTATGGGACCGTCTCTCCTGGTCTGCCCCGCAGAGGACCTTAAGGTCCATGAATAACCTTAATTTAGAGGTCCCGGGCCCTAAGGAAGTCAGACTATCCTCCACCAGGGCCAGGGCCTTTTCAGTGATGGCTCCAACCTGGTGGAACGCTCTGTCCCATGAGACTAGGGCCCTTCAGGATTTAACCTCCTTCCGTCGGGCCTGTAAGACAGAGCTATTCCGCCTGGCCTTTAATTTGAATTCAGCCTGATCTTTTATTTCCCTTCTCTTCCCTCCCCCTCCCCTTTAAGAAGATCACCCGCTCTGAGACCCCCACAGCTAATTCTCCCCTGGCCTCCTCGCTGGCCCAAGTAGGACCAAATCAGCCAGCTAGCCCTGGGGATTATCTGATGCTGCTTTCCCCTAAATTGATTTATGAATTTTGAATTTTATTGTTATCCATGTTTTTATACTGGATTTTATGCTGCTTTTACAATTAAGTGTTTTAAATTTGTTGTTAGCCGCCCTGAGCCCGGTTTTTGAACCGGGAAGGGCGGGATATAAATAAAAAATTATTATTATTATTAAGATTCCGTGATTCTATGATTCCTTGGAGGGGGGCAGTGTTTGCGCGAAGCGATCTTGACCGGGAGACGCAAAAGCAACAAACCAACCAACTTCCAAATTCTTTAGGGGCCAAGATTGGATCGTATCATTGGAGAGCTGGCATAGCTTCCCGAATTTTAATGGAGTCGTTCCAGTATTTATTGGATTCCTCTTCTCTCTCTCTCTCTCAACCCCCTCCCTTCCCAGACTTATCCATTGTTTTTGGGAGCCTTGAGTCTGACAGACGGGATTGCTGAAGTGAGCAGAGATGCCGGATTGTGTCTCCAACCTAGGCTGCAGCCTGGGTGTGCCCATATATGTTGTGCATCCCAGCTATCATAACTTGTCTTCCTCCAGGGCTTCCTGGCCCCTTCCCAGCCAGCTCTCATTTCCTAAAGAGAGAAAAGTTGCGTTCTTTGCACCGACTGCATTTGTCGAGATACAAGGAGGAAACCAAATTGTATTTTATTTATTCAATGAATGTAATAAACGTCGCCTCCCGGTGCTTTGACCCATGAGTCCAAAGCTGCTGGAATAAACTGGTGATGAAAGCAATCGTATTAACATTTAATATGATTTTTTAAAATATTTAATATGATTACTTTTTGGCTTTCCAATGCAAGTAGGAACACAGGGAGCTAGCTGCCTTAAAAAGCGTCAGACTGTTGGTCCATTTACCTCAGTATTGTCGGCACTGACTGGCAACAACTCTCCAGGGTATCTTTAGGAGTCTTCCCACCCTACCTCCAGCCATACCAGGAGACATCAGGGTTTGAACCCGCAGCCCTTTTCATGCAACCCCCTGAACTATGTTTCTTCCCTCTTTAGGGCGATTCACACAAGGCCATCTGCAGATAAAATAGCTTAGACACAAGGACTTGTATGCTACGAAAGAGAGAATTTATAGTGTTTGTTTCTTTAACATATTTATAAGCCACTTGATAAGCTCTTAGGGTACCTGAATGTAGGTTTTTGCTGTTCTGCTTGGGCCTCTTTCCGTGGTTGCACCCTTAGGGCCCTAAATGACAAGATTTCTGGCTACAAGCTTGAGCTTAGCAACCCTACCAATGATACCTTCAAATACCTCAAGGGCTGTCACATGGAAGAGGGAACAAGCTTGTTTTCTCCTGCTCTGGAGGGTAGGACTCGAACCAGTGGCTTCGGGTTACAAGAAAGGAGATTTCTGACTCAACATCAGGAAGAACTTTCTGACGGTGGGAGCTGTTTGACACGGGAAAGGTCTTCCTCGGAAGGAGGTGATGGACTCTCCTTCCTTGGAGGCTTTTAACCAGAGGGTAGATGGCCAAAGCAAAGCAGAGACATCACCTTGCCAACAAAGGTCCGTATAGTTAAAGCTATGGTTTTCCCAGTAGTGATGTATGGAAGTGAGAGCTGGACCATAAAGAAGGCTGATCGCCGAAGAATTGATGCTTTTGAATTATGGTGCTGGAGGAGACTCTTGAGAGTCCCATGGACTTCAAGAAGATCAAACATATCCATTCTGAAGGAAATCAGCCCTGAGTGCTCACAGGAAAGACAGTTCGTGAAGCTGAGACTCCAATACTTTGGCCACCTCATGAGAAGACCCTGGAAAAGACCCTGATGTTGGGAAAGATGGAGGGCACAAGGAGAAGGGGACGACAGAGGACGAGATGGCTGGATAGTGTTCTCGAAGCTACCAGCATGAGGTTAACCAAACTGTGAGAGGCCGTGGAAGACAGGAGTGCTGGCGTGCTCTGGTCCATGGGGTCACGAAGAGTCAGACATGACTAAAGGACTAAACAACAACAACAGATGGTCATCTGTCATGGATGCTTTAGCTGAGATTCCTGCATTGCAGGGGGTTGGACTAGATGACCCTTGATGTCCCAACTCTACGATTCTATGATGTGCATGCACCATATGGCTTTCCTGCAAAGTTCTTCTGCCTTTAATGGGATATTTCAGTCTCATTTGCCACTTTGCCCCAGGGCACTGGTGACCACTGAAATTGGCTCGCCCTTTTGAGTGTGTGTGTGTGACTGGTAGGGTAGCAATTTACTCTCTTACCCTTCCAGCGATGGTGTGAAATGAGCACATTAGCGCATCTGTCCGTTTCAGCGGCTCTAGGAAGAAGCTGACATTTCTGGCACACATTTTTGAATCCCTCTGGCCAGATCTTTGGAGAGCAAAAGCCTCCAAAGGAAATGAAAACACGGGAGGCAGGAGGAGAGAAACCACATTGGGTCAACCTGTTCTGTAGAGATGGAAATATTCCGATATCTAGGGCTGGGGCTGTACAAGGCAAAATGTCCTTTCTCTAGCATACGTGGGTGTGGAGTATGAGTCTTTGGAGCTGTTTTGTCCAGCCCAGAGTCTTCACATGTTGTTGGACCACTGCGCCAGCATGGCGCAGTGGCAAGGGCTGATGGGAGTTGTAGTTCGCCATAATCTGGGGCACCCACGGTTGGGGAAGATGGCTTCAGAGGAGGTGGCCATTGTTTATCTCCCACCACCTCTCTGGGACAACTTTTCGGAGGATTACACTACAAAATGGTGGGATATCTGTGTTTCAGTTCTTGTGTTGCGTTGGGAAGTAGGACAGAGATAGGTTCGCATGGAAATGGGGATCTCAACTGGGTGGCTTACTCCTGTGTAATGCGTTTTAAATTGGTCTTGGGGAAAAGATGAGAACAGCAGCGTCCTTCCGCTCTTTCGCTGCCCGCAGATATCTGTCCCAGGTTTGATTTCCTCAGTTGGATTTCTGTTGTGCTTAACTGAGAGTACTTTTGCAAAGCGTCCTCTCCCAGAGGAGGAAATGATTGCTCTGGGAGGTGAGGAAAGAGGAAATCTCAATCTCGGCTACATAATTCTGACCCGGAGCTGCTATATTTTAGCTTCTTTCACTTGCCACTCTTCCTTTCAGAGACCCCCCCCCCCCGCCTTCCTGCTCCCTTGTTTCCGTCTTTGGGCTAAACATGGCTTGGTCACCTGCCTTCCTCCTTCGCAACCTGACCCCAGACAGGGATGTCACAGCGCTGTGTCCTGCCTTGTCTGCAAATCAGCAAAATCCAGGAAGCTGCTGTGAGCCTACAGCTGGGATTAAGCCACAGGTGCAGAGATAAGGAGGTTTCTTCCTTCCCACCACCCCCAAAAAGTTGTACAGCCAATGGCCTGTTTTTGAGCTAGAGCCGAGTTTCAGCCTTCGTGTTGAAATCCATATGTTCAGTGTGGCAGGACCTTTGACCAAGCAGCTGAACAAACTGCATGGGAAGCATTTTTCTGCAATTCATCAAAGAGCCTGTGTGCTACTCAGAGCTCAGCAGCTGTGCAAAAGCAGCCAAAGTGGAGAATTCTGCAATCCTTGAAGGAGCGCACAGCTCAAAGAGGTTCCTGAGCCTTGGGAGGAAGGGAGATTTCGTAACTCTGCAGCTTGCTTGATCAGGTTTAAAGCCTTTTCCGCAATGGCTCCCCATTTGTGGAATGCTCTCCCCAGGAAGTTTTGTCTGGTGCCTTCATTATACACCTTTAGGTGCCAGGCAAAAATGTTCCTCTTTAACCAGGCATTTGATGCCCTTTTAAAATGAAAACCAAGCTCCAGCGACATCCATGGGGCAGAACTCCTGGCTCCTTTCTTGAGGCCCTGCCTGCCGCCATCCTCTGGCTCAGAATCCCCTGCAGTTCCTCTTCCAGAGGCTATAAGGCGGGCTTCCTCAACCTTGGCCCTCCAGATGTTTTGATACTACAATTCCCATCATCCCTGACCACTGGTCCTGCTAGCTAGGGATCATGGGAGTTGTAGGCCAAAAGCATCTGGAGGGCCAAGGTTGAGGAAGCCTGCTATAAGGCAAGCACCCTTAGCCAGACAGCCAGACAGCATCTCTAGCCTTGATCACCCTCTGTAAGGCTCCAGCTCCCTGCAGAAACACCTTCTCTTGTAGCTGTCCAAGGTCCTACATGCTCTCTGCTTGACTGGGGGCTTTGTGACCCAACAACGCCTGCTTCATCTGTGGGCCTCAATTGCCCAGGGTTGCTTTAGGCAAAGTCCCTCTATATTATCCAGTTAAGGGAATTAAGATCCATGAATGGGGCCTCATTAGTTTTGCTGTGGCCTAGCGGTGATCACAGAGGTGGGCTTTCCCCGCTGGGGGCTCTCCCTGCTGAAATCCGAGGGGCCCCATCAGTATTGGCATTCCGCCGGCTGTGGAAGACGCACCTGTTCAGAAGAGCGTTCCCGTGGTCTTCTGACTTGGGAACTGCCTGTTTAGTGGTTAGGCTGTTTTAAGGGGCTTGTTTTGTTGCATCTTTTAACTGGTTGCCTCTTTTGGTGTTTTGATGGAATTGTTTCATTTCGTGTTTCAATTATGTGCGTTTCCATTTTTTATCATTTGTTTTATGCTTGTCAACCACTGAGAAACCACTTTGGCAGTTAAACTATGGTGTTGTTGTTGTGTTGTTGTTACACTCTGTAAGCCCTTCTCCCAACCCATGTGACTGGTTCTGACTCAGCCCTTCCTAATAAGGTTTGGCCGTTTTGTGGGCATCCTAAAGTTGCAGGCTACCTAGCATTTCGTTCTGCTCTGAATTGCTACCTCGGGAGTGTAGGATGCTAACCAGCTCTGTATTCTGACGGTCAGTGGCTGTCCAGAATTTCTCATTCCTAGCTTGAGATGCCAAGGGTTGAACCCTGACTCCTGTTGCATTACATGCAAAGTGTGTGCCCTACCATTGAACCACAGCCTTTCCACTGATTGAGCATGATTTCACCACCACAGAAGAACTGAAAAATCTGGACTTGGCCCAATTCTGCTCTGATCTTGGTAGTATTTTTGAGATCGCAATTCAGATTTCCCCTTTGCTCCTGCAGCAAATGAAATGTAAATGCATGCACTGTGTGTATGTGGGATGCTGAACCTTTTTTTGGTTTGTTTTTAATAGAGAGGACAAATATAAGTGATGGAGTCTTCCCTGGGCAACAGTGTGTGTGTGTGTGTGTGTGTGTGTGTGTGTGTGTCTGTGTTTAAAAAGCCATACCTTGTAACATTTGCCAGATACAATTAGGTCCCCTTGCTCTATACATCATGAGTACAATTTTCAACAGAGAGTGCAAGGCAAGCGATATGTACAGGATGGTTCTATTGGGCCCAATTTGCTGGCATGGTTTTTCAACCACTGGGAGTTGAAATTGCTTTAAAATTGCCTTAAGGTGCCTGCTTTATGATAGATGCCTTTAATTGATTTTAATGCTTACTTTGGAACGAATTGTTTTATTATCTTTTCTGAACTGCTTTGAGGGACGTCATCAAAATGTGGGATAAGGATTCTAGAAACGAACATATTCTTTTTTTTTTAAGTAATATTTATTTAGATTTTAAGATATACAAGAGAAATGAAAAACACACAAACAATAAAAATTACAATAAAAAGGAGAGTAAAAAATAAAACAAAAACATTTTAAAAAACAAATACCTTTTAACAAGAAAAAAGGAAAAAAGGAAAAAAAGGAAAAATCCCTGTTTTCTTAACCTTATCTTTCATTTGCTTATTTCCTTGACTTCCTCACCCCTCCCTTCTTGTATTCCAGTTCCATAATTTGTTCAGCAAATTCTTTCCCTCTTTCTCAAATTTTTAAATAGTTTGTCTTAACAATCTTCCTTAATTAATTAACTCTACAGATCCTTGCAGTATTTCACCATATTTTGTTATTCAATTTACCTTAACTTTTTTGACCTTATCTTACCATAAAGTACTTTAGCACTTAAAAACTTAATACTTATTTACATAACTCCTTAAATCTTTTCTACTAAAGCCAAATAGTTTCATTCCAGCATTTTTCCTAACATCCCTTAATTTTACACTAATTCCCAGAATAAAATTTTCCCTTTATAAACATTCATCCAGATTTTCATCCATCGTCCCTTTTCCCTGGTCTCGGGGTAAATCAGTCCTTATTGTCCATACCATCTAGTCCATCAACCTGGCTGTCTTACATCAGAGGCTCTCAAGTCACTTCCATGCCCCTTCTGCAAATTTTCTTCTTTTCGTTTAATTTTGCATTTTCCCTTGTCTTTAGCTAGTCTCTTTAGAAACGAACATATTCTTAGTGGACATTTTTGTTTAGAAACTGCAAAGGTGAAACTGGGCAATCACGTCTTTAGACTGTTTGCTGCCCAAGCCTGAGATGTTCCTTGTCACATGATTTCTCTCCCTTGAGGGGGTGTAAAATTAATCCTGGATAGATGTGCAAAAATGCTTCTGCTGATTTTGCTCCTTAAACAAGCCTTAGGTCTTATGCCCATCCGGGATCAATAAAATATACAGCAAAATCTCTTCCGCCCCCCTCTCCTCTGCCCTTTGGCAATGCTTTAGGCTTTCCAATTCTCCTGGTCTCCCAGGAAATCTTCTCATTTAACCTTTCTTCCACCCCCCCAGGCACAAACCGGCAGATGGGAAGAAGGGGATATTGGGTCAGGGCCAGGCTAATAGCCTATTGCCTTTGGTGACACTTCCTATGTAGTCAATGAAGCATCCTCTGTTTTCACCCCTTCCTTGCTGATTAACATCCTGTAATCAAAATGAGTAGTCTGCTTTAGGGGCGGATGAGATCTGGCCTCTGTATAGCCTGGTCCCGTTACGTTCCTTGGGGAATTGGAGTGAGAAGCAGAGATTTCCCACTGGATCTATGCTCCTTGTAATGTTGGGTGGTTCCAGTATGGCTGGTATACCTGTGTGTAGGGAGTAAGTTGAGATACAGTACTTGCAATGAACAGCTGAAGTATTGCAGCTGAGTTTAACATCAGCAGTGTTAGAAACTCAGATATATCACCTAGGCGCCAAATATAAACCAAGGGTAAAGGTAAAGGTAAAGGTAAAGGAACCCCTGACCGTTAGGTCCAGTTGTGACCGACTCTGGAGTTGCGGCGCTCATCTTGCTTTATTGGCCGAGGGTGTCGGCGTACAGCTTCCGGGTCATGTGGCCAGCATGACTAAGCTCCTTCTGGCGAACTAGAGCAGTGCACGGAAACGCTGTTTACCTTCCTGCCAGAGCTGTATCTATTTATCTACTTGCACTGTGACATGCTTTCGAACTGCTAGGTTGGCAGGAGCAGGGACTGAACAACGGGAGCTCACCCCGTTGCGGGGATTCGAACCACCGACCTTCCGATCAGCAAGTCCTAGGCTCTGTGGTTTAACCCACAGCGCCACCCACGTCCCTTGTAAACCAAGGTTACAGCCCCTGAAATGGAATGTCTAGTTGCCATTTTTTAGGAAGATGGCTCTCAAGTCTTATTTTTCAAATGACGGAATGACTATCCCTTCAACATCTGGCTTGTTTAGATGACAACCTTGAGCTAGGTTAAGAACTTTGAGAACTTAAATGACGAACAGTCACTTGATCCAAGGACAGTCCACTTATATATTGGCCTCTTCCGACCTCTTTTTCTTAATGGTGACACGGACCATTCATAACGTGAGAATAATCTTCGCAGCTGTGAGCAGGGCAGTGGGGTAAGTGAAGACAAGCGACGACAATTCACTATAATACTGTTCACTGCTCCTGCTCAAGGCTGCACAGAAATTCCTGAAATTCATTTGATGGTGCAGATAAAATATAACCGAAAGAATTCTACAGGATGTGGTATTAGTGTGTGGAAACTGTCGAGATTCGATGATCCCCAAGCATGCACATCCAGATGGTGGCAATGTCAGGTGGTTTTTTTGTTGTTGTTGTTTAATCGTGTCTGACTCTTTGTGACCCCCTGGACCAGAGCACGCCAGGCACTCCTGTCTTCCACTGCCTCCCGCAGTTTGGTCAAACTCATGCTGGTAGCTTCGCTAACACTATCCAACCATCTCGTCCTCTGTCGTCCCCTTCTCCTTGTGCCCTCCATCTTCCCCAACATCAGGGTCTTTTCCAGGGAGTCTTCTCTTCTCATGAGGTGATCAAAGTATTGGAGCCTCAGCTTCAGGATCTGTCCTTCCATTGAGCGCTCAGGGCTGATTTCCTTCAGAATGGAGAGGTTTGATCTTCTTGCAGTCCATGGGACTCTCAAGAGTCTCCTCCAGCACCATAAATTCAAGAGCATCAATTCTTCGGCAATCAGCCTTCTTCATAGTCCAGCTTTCACTTCCATACATCACTACTGGGATACATCACCTTGGGATACACTACCATACATCACTACTGGTTTTTAAGTAACATTAAAACAAACACCTTCCAAAGGAATTCTGCAGAGCTTGAAAAGCGCTACCTCCATTTGAGTGGAAGACCCACTTTTGACAGTCCCTCGCGTGACTGTTTTAAGACACTCTGCCCGTTGTCCCTCCTGAAACTTCGCGCTTCGTTGCGTATTCCGCTTCCTTGTGGCGGCACAACAACCTTCCCTCGAACCCCAGTGGCGACTGAATGGCATTCCTTGGCTTGTGCTGTAGGTGTTAAATTTCTTGACAGTTGTGGAAGCCTCTTTCTTACGGTGAATGGATGACTTCAGTCAGCCAAACCAAGTCTTGGCAGGCAGAGATTTTAATGTGTGCTGGTAAACGAGGCCAGGAATGGAACAGAGATTGGCAGCTATAAACATGTAAGATCCCTGTGGTTACTTGGAGGAGGAGGGGGGGGAATCACAGTTCTGCAACTGCTTTCCAAAAGAGACAAAACTTTTCTAGTGAGCAAACTCGCTTCCTTCGCTTGACATTTCTGCTTGGGCCAGCGTAGCACATCGTTCGGTTTTTAATCAAGCGCGCACATTCTCTGCAAGAAGAGTGGAGATATATATCGACCGGGGGAACCGTACTTTTTGCTGCGTACGCTTCCATCTCGCTCTCTTTCTCGACGTGTTTCATTTCGTCTGCCATGTTGATGTTTCGTGTTTGGGTCTAGGGATGCTGTGTGGTTTTGAGAGTTTGGCCAGGCCTGCGAGGAAAGAGAGAAGAGCTAATTTTTGCTCTTTGCTAATTTTTGCTAATTTTTATTGCTGAGCTAATTTCTCCCACCTTTTCCAAATGCGACTCCATTTCCTGGGGCAGCGGGTGGGCGGAAATGACCAACATCCTTTCATATAGAAATGTAGCATTAAAATATAACTAGATGCGGTCAGCGGTGGGGTGTAAAGGCGTTAAGGCAGGATAGTGCAACCCTTTGACTTCCTGCCCCACCTCCAAACCCCCAGAAAACAAATGAGGTGATAAAGAGGCTTTCAAGTTTTCAATATTGTCTGTGGCAGGATACCCTAGAGCAAGGGTAAGGAACCTTTTTCAGCCAGAGGGCCACATTCCCTTCTGAGAAACCTTCCAAGGGCCACATGCAAAAGTGAGCCTAGCAATGAATATAAATTTTACCCTTGTACACTATGCTAGCAAGGTGTGTCAGGAGGTGAAATCTAATTTTTGTACATTTCTTCAGGGATGGGTCTTAAAAATACAGTTTTGGGTGTGAGGGATTCAAACCTGCTATTATTTTTGTGACTAGACGACATTTAGCTTAGTAAATCTTTGATGAAGAAGCTGTTGCTGGACTAAAACTCCCATCATCCCTAGCTAGCAGGACCAGTGGTCAGGGATGATGGGAATTGTGGTCCAAAAACACCTGGAGACCCAAGTTTGAGAAACACTGCTCTAGATGTTGCTGGACTACCAGTGAGCACTCAGGGCTGATTTCCTATTATTCTATTATTTCTTATTAATTCTATTATTGATAAATTCTATTTAGTTGATCAGACACCAAGTAACTGTTGTGAACTGCCCTGGGATGATGATGATGATGGTGATGATGATGATGATGGAAGAAGAGGAAGAAGAAGAAGAGCTTTAAAAAAATGTTATACTCCTGTTGAACTTACTTGTAGGATCAGTGGCTATTTAGATCCCTATCCCAAGATGGCCTTTTTCATATCACCCCCCCCCCACTCTCTGCCTCCCCCCAGTAACATCTATGAGAGAGTGGGATTTTCCAGTTGTAAGAGTTTCCTCTTCCTGCAGTTAATGAACACGAAAAGGTTTTGAGCGCTAGCAAATCGGTTTTCTGCTCTGGAACGAGGCGGTTTTGCTCACTCAGGATAATTCAGGATCACTGCTTTCGAAGAGGTCTCAAACATGTCCTGGCTTTCTAGCTACTCAGCTCCCAGCGATAAGTTTACAATGCTGACCTCTCCGATTCCTCCACTGCAATTAAAATCTCCACCAAGAGCAGCTCCAGCCACGGCTGCCAAGAAATCAGCAGAGAATGTCTCTGTAATTTCCTCTCAGGCTGTCGACTCTTCCTCCTGCCCACAGACTTACACTCGCAATCGCATTGACGGGTTCACTTAAAGACAAGGAAATAAATGTTGCTGCATTTCTGAACACAGAGATGAGGGAACTGTGGCCTTGCGGGGGCTGCTGGACAACAACTCCCCCCTCACTGACCATGCCAGGTGAGGCTGGTGGGAGTCCATCACCTTCAGAAGGGTCAGAGGTCAGAGGTTCCCCATCACCTCTTGGCCGAAAGACTTATTTATTTATTTTTAAAACATCTTTATTGAAAGGTCAAGAAGTCCATAATTATATGTGCACTAAACATTGTGAGACGTATTGTCAGCGACTGCCTCTAGGTCCCGCTCACAAAGGACCAACGCTAGC
>JAXCMG010000059.1:7559325-7570566 GCA_034642415.1 Podarcis siculus
AGAGTCACTGAGAGTTGTGGCTTGGGAAGAGCTGAGGGTTCAATAGTGAAGTCGGGGGGCATCTCTGTCTTGAGGCTTCTCATCTCAGACCCAGAGCTTCCAGGTCCTGGGACAGTATTGGATTCTCTCTTTGTCAACTCCCAATTAAGGGCCAAGGTAAGCTGGCGGCTCTCAGCCCTTTGGGGCAGCAATTTCCATTGACTCCTGGGAAGAAGCCTCTTCTGAACTTAGCAGTTTTGTTGGATGAGTCAAGTTCTGCTAACAGGAGAAAGGTAGAGAAGCGTCTCTCTGTCCCATTTTCTTCTCCACACTATGCAGTCATCCACAGTATTTAAAATGCAACAATATAAAAGCAGCAAGTAAATGTAAAAGAGAACTAAAAACTGCAGCAAGCCCCAGAAAGCATCTTGGAATTTAAAGGAATAAAAGCACATGCTTAAAAAAATGCAGAAACAGAATTTTCAAAGCAGCACAATGAGAGTTGAAAATTTAGAGAACAGAAAGTTCTGGAAAAGATGATACTGCATGTACCAGCTGAACCATTTTGGGGACGGCATTTCATAGACCAGGGAGAGCTACACTCTGCCATCGCTGATATTAGGCAGTCCTGGCTGAGAGGCTGATGGGAGCTGGGAGCTGACAACATTGGGACGGCATCTGGCCAGAGGCGTAGGAAGGGCAGGTGGTAACCAGTGCGGGAAATTTCTTGTCACCCCCCACATTGAATTTTTTTAAAAAAATTGCCTGCAAAAATGGTTTTACGTTATTTCATATTTTCTTATTCTGGGCCTCTAATAACAAGTAGACGACTGTGGACAGATACTTAAATCTACAGGATGGATTGTGTTTAGGCTTGTGTTTTTTATTTATATTTATTTTTTATTTATTTAATAAAATTTATTTTTAAAAACCTGCAAAGTGGTTTACCAAAACAAAAAACACCACAGCAGTAAAATCAAGAAAAATTAACAATCCTACTTTAGAACATACAAAAGCTAAAATATAAAGATTAAAATTACTTCAACTTCCTAAGCATCTAGGTATGCTTGCCTAAAGAAGAATGCTTTTAGCAGGTGCCCGAAAAGAGTCTAGCAAAGGCACTTGCTTTGTTGCAGTAGGCAGGGAGTTCCAAAGTGCAGGTGCTGTCACAGTAAACAATGCAGTACAGATATTATGTGGAACCTGTAGTAGTGCTTGAAACTGCTGAAGGGGAGGTTTTATTTATTGTGATTTCACCATGCTCTATCATCTGAAAAGGAAAACGATTTAAAAAACAGGACTGCACTGCAGCAATCTAGTCGCATCATGATCAGTGGGACTTATTCCCAAACCGACGGTGCATAAGATGGGCTGCAATCCTATGCACCCCTTGCATCCAACTTGTACCTAAAACTCTGCACAAGCCTG
Source organism: Podarcis siculus (assembly GCA_034642415.1). Taxonomy (NCBI): domain Eukaryota; kingdom Metazoa; phylum Chordata; class Lepidosauria; order Squamata; family Lacertidae; genus Podarcis; species Podarcis siculus. The sequence goes on from JAXCMG010000059.1 coordinate 7,560,733, forward strand.
CACTAGAGAATTGTAGAGTTGGAAGGGACCCTGGGGGTCATCTAGCCAAACCCCTGGGGATCTCCACTAGACCATGCCTGACCGATGGCCACCCATCTTCTGTTTTTCCCCTCAGCCATTTTCCCAAAAAAAGTTTTTAATGAACCGCCCTAGTAGGGCAGTAATTGTTCCTTGATAATTTGTCACCCCCTCCATGATGGCACCCAGGGCGCACCGCCCCCCTTCCTACGCCCCTGCCTCTGGCCTCCCACCCTCCCTTCAGGAGACACCACTGCCATAAGCAGTTTTCAGTGGAGAAGGTGTCCCCCTCCTGCTCAACACCAAGCGAGTGAGCTGCTGAATTCTATGCCTCATTTGTACATCTGCCAGAAATGTTTAACTGTGCTGCACCTGTACCTTTAAAGTCAGTAACATGGACAAGAATTTCTTCTGATCTCCAATCAGCATGGCGTTGCTCACAAGAGGCAGCTCCCTCTTGACAGCATCTTCGAGGGGGACTGGAGGGATGTTTTCACCCCCAGCTGTAATCAGGATCTCTGAGAACAGGAAACACTGGTTTGCACTCAGAGAGAAACAGACAGACAGACAAGGCATTCCTCATTGTGGAGTTTAGATCTCACTCTTTTACTTATGGATGGCTTAGCTTGCTTTCTGATGAGTCAAACCAGAGGAGACATTAGGAAGCCCAAAGAAAGGACATGCATGTGCCTTCTAGGATGGGGGAGAAATTTGAAAGACTAGAAAGGTGGAAATCTGCCCAAAAACCTGCTCCGACCATAACGCTATGAAAGTGGAACTGAGACTTACTCCAATCGGTTCCTTCAGATGGAAAATGAATGACACCTTATTAAGAGATCAGGAGATTGTGAAGAAGGCCCAAAAAACTCTAAAGGACTATTTTGAAATAAATTTGAATACTACGGTGGAAAAAAGAATAATCTGGGATGCAAGTAAAGCAGTTATGAGAGGGTTTTTGATACAACAGAACACAATAAAGAAAAGACTGTGGAATAAAAAAAAGGATAAGATTTTAGATAAGATAAGAGATGGTGAGAAAAAATTGAGATCAAAACCTAAATCACAGGAGGTTTTGAGAGAAATTAAATATTACCAAACACAATATGCTAAATTGATAAATCAAGAAGTTGAGTGGAAAATTAAACAGATGAAACAAAGATCTTTTGAATCGGCAAATAAATGTGGGAAACTGCTTGCATGGCAGTTGAAAAAGAGACAAAAATTGAACACAGTTACTAATTTGGAGATTGAAGGGAGGAATATCCAGAAACCAGAGGAAATTAGAAAGTGCTTCCAGAGATACTTTAAACAGCTTTATAAGCAAGGGCCACAGGAAGAGACTGAGATAGACTATTTTCTAAAAATTAATGGATTACCAAAATTATCCCAGGAAAAGAGAACAATCCTAAATGACAAAATAACGCAACAGGAAATTGAAGGTGCCATTCAGAATATGCAGTTAGGCAAATCTCCAGGACCTGATGGCCTTACCTCCAAGTATTATAAGTCACTGAAAGATTTGTTGATACAACCACTGATGGAGGTATGTAACCAGATTATGGAGGGGAAGAAGGCACCAGAATCGTGGAAGGAAGCTTTCATCACATTGATACCTAAACTGGAATCTGAAAAGACCCAACTTAAGAACTACCGTCCCATTTCACTCCTTAACGTGGATTACAAAATCTTTGCGGATGTTTTGGCAAGTAGACTTTAAAAAGTGCTAAATGAAGTAATCCATAAAGACCAGGCAGGCTTTCTCCCAGGTAGACATTTGTTTGACAATACTAGGAACATTATTGACATATTGGAACTTTTGCAAACCAATATGAACACAAAAGCGGTGTTAATTTTTATGGATGCGGAGAAGGCCTTTGACAATATTTCTTGGAGGTTTATGAAGAAAAATTTGGAAGGGATGGGAATGGGACGGGGGTTTGAAAATGGAATAGAGGCGATTTATTCAGAGCAAAAAGCTAAATTGATAGTTAACAATGTGGTGACAGAAGAATTTAAAATTGAAAAAGGAACACGACAAGGTTGCCCCCTATCCCCTCTATTATTTATTTCAGTCCTGGAGGTGCTTCTGAACATGATTAGGGAGGACCGGTTGGTGCAAGGAATACAGGTCGGAGTGAAACAGTATAAATTGAAAGCTTTTGCAGATGATTTGGTAATAACATTACAGGAGCCAGAATCTAGTACGAAAAGAGTTTTAGAACTGATATATGAGTTTGGTCGGGTGGCGGGATTCAAATTGAATAAGCAAAAAACCAAGGTTTTGGCAAAAAATTTGACATCTTTGGAATCAGAAAGGTTTCAGAAAGAGACAGAGTTGAATGTGGTTAAAAAAGTGAAATACTTAGGGGTTAATCTGACTGGTAAAAATTTGAATTTATTTAAAGATAATTATGAAAAATGTTGGTCAGAAATTAAAAAGGACTTAGAAACCTGGTCAAGACTGAAACTTTCCTTGTTAGGTCGAATTGCAGCTATAAAGATGAATGTATTGCCAAAGATGTTGTTTTTGTTTCAGACCCTACAAATTGTGGACAGAGTGAAATGTTTTGGAAAATGGCAGAAAGATATTTCTAAATTTATCTGGCAGGGCAAAAAGCCCCGAATAAAATTTAAAATATTAACTGACGCAAAAGAAAGAGGGGGGTTTGCCCTGCCGGATTTAAGGTTATATTATGAAGCTGCGGCTTTCTGCTGGATGAAAGATTGGTTACTTCTTGAGAACACTGATGTCCTAGATCTGGAAGGGTTCAACAATGCTTTTGGATGGCATGCATACTTGTGGTATGACAAGGTAAAGTTTCATAAAATGTTTAAAAACCATATTGTCAGAAAAGCAATATTCATGGTCTGGACAAAATACATATTAGAAAGTAAGACCCCGAGATGGTTATCACCAATGGAGGCTAAGGCCAGGAAGAGACTCAATATGGAGGCCGGTTGGCCGAAATATTGGGAAATAATAGAAAAAATTGGAGATAATTGGAAGTTGTTGAGCTTGGAGAAATTAAAGAATAAGGTGCAAGATTGGTTACATTACGCTCAAATTCAAGAGGTGTTTAAATTGGATAAAAAGATAGGATTCCAGGTGGAAAAGTCTAAATTAGAGACAGAACTGTTGGAACCAAAGACTAAGGTACTTTCGAGAATGTATAACTTGCTGCTTAAATGGAACACTCAGGATGAGACTGTTAAATCAGCCATGGTAAAATGGGCTCAGGACATTGGGTATAACATCATGTTTGAGGACTGGGAAAGGTTATGGACCACCAGAATAAAATTTACGGCTTGTAACGCCTTGAAGGAAAATATTATGAAAATGATATATAGGTGGTACATGACCCCAGTCAAGCTTGCAAAAATATATCACCTGTCTGACAATAAATGCTGGAAATGTAAGGAGGCTGAGGGGACATTCTTTCACCTCTGGTGGACATGCCCAAAAGTGAAGGCTTTCTGGGAAATGATTTATAATGAGTTTAAAAAGGTATTTAAATATTCCTTCACTAAGAAACCAGAGGCCTTTCTTTTGGGCATTGTCGGCCAGAAAGTGTTAAAGAAGGACAGAATTTTTTTTATGTATGCGACAACAGCAGCAAGAATACTTATTGCAAAGTACTGGAAAACACAAGACTTGCCCACACTGGAAGAGTGGCAGACGCAACTGATGGACTATATGGAACTGGCTGAAATGACTGGCAGAATCCGAGACTTGGGAGAAGAAATAATGGAAGAGGATTGGAAGAAGTTTAAATACTACTTAATAAAGCAATATAAGTTGTATGAATGTTAAGAATTGGCGTGACTTTAAAAATTTTAGCTCCAGCAATTGGATTGCATAAAATAGAAAGTTAAGTTATAAGTAAGAAACGGTTGAAATTTAAGGTAACATTAGGCTTAAATTTAAGGTACGAGTAATTGACAAAAATTACTTTAAAGGAAGAAGTAAAATATTTGGGAATATAAAACAAGGTTTGAAACAAGGTAATAATTTGCTGATATTTTTATTATAAATAATGCAGAGTAAAGGAGATGTGAGGAAGTCCAGTTAGTTATATTAAACTATATGTAATGGTGGGGTTTCTTTTTTCTTAATCTTTTTATTTTCACTATTATTTGTGTTTTTTCTATTCTTTTTTGGTGTATGTGTATTTTCTATTTTGTATCTGGAAAACTAATAAAATATTTATTAAAAAAAAACAGAGTGGCTGGGGAAACCCAGCCAGATGGGCGGGGTATAAAATATTATTATTATTATTATTATTATTATTATTATTATTATTATTATTATTATCATCATCATCATCATCATCATCATTAACCATCTTCAAATATCTAAAGGGTTGTCATGTGGAAGATGGAGTAAGCAATTCTATGATTCTAAGTTAGTCATGCCCAATAATTTCAACGGGTATAGACTTAGATGCAACTCTCAGTGTTTCGGGTTAGGCCCCTGCTTCCCTCACATCCTGATCCTTGGGCAGTGCTCTCTTGGAGCAACACCACAATTCATCCACCTTTGGGCTTGAGCCTGCAATGTAAAAGCAGAGCTGTTTTCTTCTTCTTCTTCCTGTGAACTCGTCGCTCCAGCCCTTGGCTGTTTGCCAGCCGAGTGAATGGTTTTGTCTGTGAGTGACCTAATTCTCCTGCAGTGGATTGTTCAGTGATACCCAGCGCTCGAGGCAGCTGGTGCTCCCCACCCTCTCTGGGGACGGGGAGAAATGACCGTGAATCTGCCAGCTTTTTGTAAGCAGGGATAACTGGTTCACTGGTAGCAAACTTGGTTTTATCAGATTCCACACCTCTCTGGTTCCTAATTTGTAAGAAATTGCCTGTCACTTGGAAGGGTGACTTGAGAAGCAAGGGCCAGGACAGTGAGGCTTACTTAAAACCTGACGTTCCTTTTGACACGTGAGCATAGCTTTCTTCATGTTTGGCTCATTTAGAGCAATGCTAGAAACTCAGATATATAAGCTAATTGCCAAATGGCACCTAAAAACTAGATTACAGTACTCACAACGGAATGTCTTGGTGCCTTTTTTTTCCCCTTCAAGAAATTTGCTACTATTATTCATTTCATTTCTGTACTGCTTTATATTTTAAAGGGAAAAATCTCTTTTTTATTATGCTTTATTATAAACACCAACAAAATTCAAAAAGAAAAACCATACATCTACATCGACTGTTACACCAAACACAAAATAAACAAAAGAATAAAATCATATATTCTGACAGTAGATCTTCTTAAAGTACATCTAACTTCCCATCTTCTCCATACTTCATTTAATATTTACAAACTTATTGCCTAAACCTATCTAAAGAAAAAAATCTCAGAGTGGTTCACAACACATTAAAACATCAAATGAAACAAGCTAGAAAGAAATTCAAGCTTCCAGGAAGATGTTTCAGTGCCTTCTCTAAGTGACATTTGGCTTTCCCCATATCTATTTACCTACCTCATTTATAGAGCTGCCCCATAGCAGAAGGACTCTAGGAAGCTGTTGTGGTGTAGTGGTTAGAGTGTCGGACTAGGACCTGGGAGATCAGGGTTCAAATCCCCACTCGGCCCTGAAACTCGCTGGGGTAACCTCGGATTTAGTCGCAGCCTCTGAACCTACCGTACCTCACAGGGTCGTTGTAGGGATTAACTGAGGAAGAGGGTGAACAACGTACTCCTTGGAGGAAAAGTTGGGAGATGAATGCAACAAATAAGGTCTTCTGCTTGCCTGCTTAAGAAAGCTGGAGGGGCCAGCTGGATGGAGATGTCAGTCGCCAGCCTGGCATTCAGAGATCTGCATGTGGTTGCAAAGTTGCCAGTTGCAAAGTACACCTGGGGGGGGGGTTCTAATGCTGATTTAGGGGCAGGTAACATGAAGCCCCCCCAAATGTTAACATGCAGCCCCCCCAAATGTCCAAAGGCTTGTGGGCTGCATGTTATGCGTGTGGTCCATAGTCATCTGGTTGGCTACTCTCCGCAAAGAATGCTGGACAGGAAGGGAATGAGTTCCTTGATTTAAAATTGGTTGTGCACTTTCTGCTGTGGACACTAAAGAATGATCTTTAGCTCGTAATTTTCTTGTCACTCAAGTAGCATTTTTCTGCAAGAGAATAAACTCTTCCCCGTTTAGTACCTCTTTTAAAAAATGTCACGTCTCAAGAGTTTCCAGTTATAATCTGAACTATTTGGGTAACTTTTATCAGCAAGTTTCAGGAGGGTGGATCATTGTGTACCAAATCATCTGTCTAGGGAGCAGCTGTGGGTTGCTTGGCGTAATGCAAAACCAGTGTTGTGTTTTCTGACCTGGTTCCCTTTGTCTCTTTGTTTCAGGACCAAGAAGAAAATAAAGGAGCCACGAGCTGGCCAGAGTTCTACATTGATCAGCTTAACTCCATGGCTGCTGTAAGTGGAGGATTCAGAAATTTGCTTTCTGGTTTCATTAAACAGAAGAATGGTTCTGAGAACTAAAACCAGGGCTGTGTTGCAGGAACCCTAAAAAGTGGTTGATCTTAGCGATGGTTAGTGAAAGCAAGCCAGCTTCATAAACCGGGGGTTGAAATTTGGCATTGTTTCAACTAACCATAGTTTAGCCGGGTTCTGGGTTTGGACTCTGTTAATCAGAACATGTCAGACCTTCTGAACTCACTTTGTGGGCTACACAGTGGGGAGGCTTTGAGTCCATGTAGCCTTGGGTTCATTCTCATAACACAAAACTATGGTTTAGCACAGGCCTAGTCAATGTGGTGCCCTCCAGGGGTTGACATCAACTCTATTAGTATTAGTATTAGTATTAGTATTGCCTGCCCACACTGTGCAAATATAACACATACTGGAAGCCAATGTAGGTCTTTCAAGACCGGTGTTATGTGGTCTCGGCGGCTGCTCCCAGTCACCAGTCTAGCTGCCGCATTCTGAATTAGTTGTAGTTTCCGGGTCACCTTCAAAGGTAGCCCCACGTAGAGCACATTGCAGTAGTCCAAGCGGGAGATAACCAGGGCATGCACCACTCTGGCAAGGCAGTCCGCGGGCAGGTAGGGTCTCAGCTGGAGTACCAGCTGGAGTTGGTAAGACAGCTGCCCTGGACACAGAATTGACCTACGCCTCCAAAGGGTGGGCTTATAGAAGGGACCCTGAAGTTGGAAGGGATCCTGATGATCCCCTAGTCCAACCCCCTGCAATGCAGGGATATGGAGTTGTCTCATTTGGGGATCAAACCTGCAACCATGGCATTAAGAGCGCCACGCTCTAACCAGATGTGCTATCCAGGTGTGCTATAACATGGAAAGAAATAGGCAAACGAAAACGGCAGCTTCCCTGGCAGCTGTTGGGAAAGGGCTGCACATATCCAGTGCTCCCAGACCCCCCGCAATCCCTCCACAGGTCACAGCTCCTGCCCTGGCCCTTGTCAAGGGATCTGCAGATGCTGCGGTTGCAAAAAAAAGAAGCAGCCTCTATTCGCCTTCGAATTCCAGCCCCCTCTGCTTGCTCCTGTTGGCGTAACGAGGCAACACTCGCCCAAAGGGCCTATAAATCAGCTCACTTAAAAGACAAGCCGGGTCTGTTTTCTTTGATCAAGGGGCTCTTGTTGAAGTCATTAGAGAGTTTGTAGAAACAAATCTTCACCGCGTTTGCAAACACACACGTGGCATGATGCCACCGCAGTTGCTTGGACAGCTGCAGGCAGAGCGTCGCTTGACGTCTCCCGCACAACCTTCACCTCTGCTGTATCTGATCAGTCCGGCCTCCCCTCTCTCTTTCTCTCTGGCCGTAGCAGGCTAAGCCAAATGCCACCCACAGCTCTTGGCACCCAGACGCACCTGAGAGGGCAGGAGAGAGCTCCCTACACAGCAAGCTCCAAGAGTAAAAACCTGCAGAAAAGTCTGATCTGCACAGAAGCAGAAATTAATTGGGAAACGGAGCTGCTGGACGAAAAACGTTGCACACAGAGGGCCTTCATTAGGGATGTGAGCTTGCGATTCTGCAGAAGAGATATTGTCTCGGTGGACGTCGTTAAAAAACAAGCTTTTCGTCCTTATAGCAACCAACCCATGCTTGAAAGCTTGTGGGTTGGGATGAATGGTTTAACCAGGGGTAGCCAACGTGGAACTCACCTGATTTTACTAGACTAAAACTACCCAGCTCTACCTCTCTCCTTTAAATCAGAACCAGTGAGAGTGGCAAATGTCCAGTTTTAGTGTCTGGAGGAGGTTGGTACAGTGGTACCTCGGGTTAACTACTTAATTCGTTCCGGAGGTCCGTTCTTAACCTGAAACTGTTCTTAACCTGAAGCACCACTTTAGCTAATCCTGAGAGCCACTGCCATGTGAACAGGTACTGAGCCAAACAGAACAATGGTCTTACTTAGAATCATAGAACTGTTGAGTTGGAAGGGGCCCTGGGGGTCATCTAGTCCAACCCCCTGCAATGCATGGGGTCCAGCTTTCTATGTTACTAGATCATTCAGTAAAGGACCCTGGCTTAGTAAAAGAACAGCTGTTTTCCATTCAGACGGTCCCGGGTTCAATTCTCGGCATCCTCAGGTAGGGAAGGTCTGAAATCCTGGAGAGCTGCTGCCAGTCCGTGTTGACAATATTGACCCAATGGTCTGATTCGGTATGTGCTCCTACTGATCCCAGGACAAGCTGCAACAGAGTTATCAACCCCTCCGGTACAGAGCAGCACTAAAATATTACAAATAAAAACATTAAAAACATGAACCACGTTTCTGAAGGGGGGAAAAACCTGGGGTAGTCCTCTTTCAGACAAATGAGTTGATTCTCATTGAAACCAGAGGCAGCTTGAAAGCTTTCTACTTTCCTCGTGCCTATCTCTCCAGATCATTTTGGATGCAAGCAGTCTCGACTGTGGGCCACCAAACTTGTGAAACATACGAATGTGTGTGTGATTTTTCTTCACTTGTGGTGAGATCTAGCGTTCTGGACATAGCTTCAGATTTTCAGCTTCTCAGATGTGGGCACTTCTCTGCTGGAACCATAAAATGCCTTGCAAATGTTCAGTGTCCCCGTTGCACATAAAACACTTCAGCTCCACTTAAGAGGAAAAACCTTATCCCCTTGGATTTTTACGGTGAATTGCTGCCATGAAAGGATGACATCATTGGTTAAACATTTCTGCAGGGCAGCTTCCTCCCATAACATCCCGGTGACAGCTGTCTGATTGCATCACCACCTCCAAGACTGCTCTAGAGGAAATGTTAACAACTTCTTATACACACACACACACACACACACACACACACACACACACACACACACATAGGATCTACCCATCCCAGTTTCATTATTCACAGACGGCTGGACCCCACCTCTTGCTGGTACTGTGAAACCAAATCCATGTGGCTACTGGGACAGGAGAGATGATAAGGATTTGGTGGGTTTTCTGTTCTCTCACGGAAATCTCTCACGGAAGAAATGGAGGCAGGGAGAGATTTTACTTTCTGGGGCTCCATGGTCATTGCAGATGGGGACAGCAGCCACGAAATTAAAAGACGCCTGCTTCTTGGGAGAAAAGCAATGACAAACCTAGACAGCATCTTAAATAGCAGAGACATCACCTTGCCAACAAAGGTCCGTATAGTTAAAGCTATGGTTTTCCCAGTAGTGATGTATGGAAGTGAGAGCTGGACCATAAAGAAGGCTGATCGCCGAAGAATTGATGCTTTTGAATTATGGTGCTGGAGGAGACTCTTGAGAGTCCCATGGACTGCAAGAAGATCCAACCTCTCCATTCTGAAGGAAATCAGCCCTGAGTGCTCACTGGAAGGACAGATCCTGAAGCTG
>JAXCMG010000059.1:7577916-7680289 GCA_034642415.1 Podarcis siculus
TCTCTCTCTCTCTCTCTCTCTCTCTCTCTCTCTCTCTCTCTCCTTCCTTCTCTCTTCCCCTTTCCCCTCAACAGAGTTCCTGAGAAAGCTTAGGTGCATGATAGAGGGGGTAATTTTGCACAGCCTTTTTCTGGGAACACATGACGGGTGCCTTTCCAGAGGACCCCAAAATTCCATTGGGGGGCAGGAAGCCCAAGTGCTTAGCGTTTGATTCTAGCCCTCTTTCCTGGTGTGCCTAAAACAAGATTGGCTCGTTTCTGCCTCCTCTTCTCTTCTGGCCGGGGGGTGATGGGAGTTGTAGTTGAGAACAACCGGAAGACACCAGGTTGGCATCCAAAAGGATATTCAAATCAGACCCACAGTCCTTGAAAGGTCTCCTCTCTTCCTCTTTTCCAGGAAAGCCTGGACTTCAGACTCCACCTCCGATATGAATTCCTCATGCTTGGGATTCAGCCTGTGATTGACAAATTAAGAGAACACGAAAACTCCACGTTAGATAGGTAAGTGTGGTTGATTGGTTTGTAGTCCGTGAGGTTTATTTTCCCCCCATCGTGCCTTCTTCTTCATTCTTGATGGATTTTGTGTTTTTTATCCATCTTTAGGCTGAAGCATTCCAGTTACAAGTTCAAATGGTACCTGAACACTTCTTAAAATGTGCCTAATGCCAGCAGTACTTAAGAGCAGTTGTCAGTCAAATTTGTGCTGTACTATTTGTTTTTTAGTTGGGACGCAGGTGGCGCTGTGGGTTAATCCACAGAGCCTAGGGCTTGCCGATCAGAAGGTCGGCGGTTCGAATCCCCGCGACGGGGTGAGCTCCCGTTGCTCGGTCCCTGCTCCTGCCAACCTAGCAGTTCGAAAGCACGTCAAAGTGCAAGTAGATAAATAGGTACCGCTCTGGCGGGAAGGTAAACGGTGTTTCCGTGTGCTGCTCTGGCTTGCCAGAAGCAGCTTAGTCATGCTGGCCACATGACCCGGAAGCTGTAGGCCAGCTCCCTCGGCCAGTAAAGCGAGTTGAGCGCCACAACCCCAGAGTCGGTCACAATTGGACCTAATGGTCAGGGGTCCCTTTACCTTTACCTATTAGTTTACAAAATGCTTTAAAATCTCCCCTCACCCACCCCCTTGCAATTTTGTTTTACTTTGTCGAACTCATGCATTTATTGGTCTTTTCTCAGGCAACTGGGCAATGTTGTTGTTGTTGATTCAATTTACATACCACCCATTATCAAAAGGTCCCAGGGCGGTGTACAACATTAAAAACGCATTACAGAACAGCAATGATAAAGAATGTAATAAAAAGCACACTGGCAGACAGCCTAATAACAAAATAGTCTTCTCCAGAGATGTACACCTCTGTGGTCCCTAACCCCTTACTTCCTGGCAGTTATGTTTGGCTGCCTAAAATCTCCCACACAAATTTGAGCAAGAATCAGAAGCTTTGCATTGTTGTTAAGAGGATGAATTATGTAAGGGCTTCAAACTCTACTGGATGAAATGTCAATAAATGGCTTGCCTGCTCTAGAAATTTCTAAATAGGAATAGTAGTATAAACCTTCTAAGACTCCCCCCCCCCCCAAGATTGATTCAATAATAATAATAATTTATTATGTATACCCCACCCATCTGCCTGGGCTTCCCCAGCCACTCTGGGCAGCTTCCAACAGAATATTAAAATATAATAACCAATTAAACATTAAAAGCTTCCCTAAACAGGGCTGCCTTCAGATGTCTGGTAGTTGTTGTTCTCTTTGACATCTGGTGGGAGGGCGTTCCACAGGGTGGGTGCCACCACCGAGAAGGCCCTCTGCCTGGTTCCCTGTGACCTCACTTCTCGCAGTGAGGGAACCGCCAGAAGGCCCTCGGAGCTGGACCTCAGTGTCTGGGCAGAACGATGGGGGTGGGGACGCTCCTTCAGGTATACTGGACCGAGGCCGTTTAGGGCTTTAACGGTCAGCACCAACACTTTGAATTGGGCTCGGAAACATATTCAATAGCCCATTACAATAAATGTGTGTTGACTCTTATCTCCTTCCCAGGCATTTAGACTTTTTTGAAATGCTCAGAAATGAGGATGAATTGGAGTTTGCCAAAAGATTTGAACTGGTATGTATGCATCCATCCTAACTACTCTGATGCTGGGTGGTTGTTGTTTTTTTGCTGTTGTAAGAATAAAAAAGCATAGAATTCTACCTGCCTCGAATCACTGCAACAACTGGATCCCTTTGCAGTGACCCCTGAAAATGGGGTGAGCAGGTGGGGTGCTTTTAAATGAGCATTTTCACACACACACCCATCCCAAATGGGCTCAGCATCTCAGCATCACTAGAAGTGAATCACACTCCTGAGCACTTTATGAATTTTACAGTGGATGTCGAAATTTACATTAAAATGGAATAAGCAAAAATCCCACGATAGTGGCTTAAAACTCATATTGCTTTCTCCATGATTTGGACATACAGTGGTGATTGCCGCATCTTGCTAAACATCAGCACTCACATCTGTTTGACAGTGGAACGGACTATCTTGGGAAATAGTGGACTCTCCTTTGTTGTAGGTTTTTGAACAGAGGTTGGGTAGCCATATCTCAGGGTTTCTTTAGCTGTGATTCCTGCATTTCAGGAGATTGGACTGGATGGCTCTTCCAACGCTACAATTCTATATTCTGTGTCAAGAGTTCTTGTACACCTGGCAAATCTTGACTGGGATTGTGAACATGCACGTGTGGATATAGACGTGTGCAAAATTTTGAACATTCATTGGCGGGGGTGAAATGTGTGTGTGCACCTGCCCCCACCTATATATAATAAAGACCTGATTTGAAGACAGATTGTTCTGGGTTTAGTGCAATTGAGGGCAGCAACTTTTGACTCCCTGTGGCAATGTCAAGCTATACTGGGGGCATGGAAATACGAAACGTAACCTTTTGCCTATCCAAACACAGGTCCATATAGATACGAAAAGTGCAACCCAGATGTTTGAGCTTACGAGGAAGCGGCTGACCCATACAGAAGCGTACCCACACTTCATGTCTATCCTCCATCACTGTCTCCAAATGCCTTGTGAGTAAATATGTAGAGATGTATTTTTGTATCTGTACATGTAAAGCACAGGGATGCGGGTGGCGCTGTGGGTTAAACCACAGAGCCTAGGACTTGCCAATCAGAAGGTCAGTGGTTCGAATCCCCGCGATGGGGTGAGCTCCCGTTGCTCGGTCCCTGCTCCTGCCAACCTAGCAGTTCGAAAGCACGTCAGAGTGCAAGTAGATAAATAGGTACCACTCCGGCGGGAAGGTAAACGGTGTTTCAGTACGCTGCTCTGGTTTGCCAGAAGCGGCTTAGTCATGCTGGCCACATGACCCGGAAGCTCTACACCGGCTCCCTTGGCCAATAAAGCGAAATGAGCGGTCCCTTTACCTTTACATGTAAAGCAGGCTGTGGGTGGTTTCAGGGCTCTTGTTTTCTGTTGACTGAAGTTGGAAGTGTTGTAGCTGTAACATGTTCCATAAGGGTTATTAGAATGGGTTGCTTAAATCTTCAGTGTTCTGCAAAAGCAGCAATATCTATAGGCTACATACCACATTATTTCAAAGGACTGTTTTTGTGTGTGCTCATTTCAGCCCCTTTCTACAGGATGAATGGGCTGGTGTCCTCATGATGAATGGAATGGTGTCCTCTTGATCAGAAATATGAAATATGGGTTGCAATCAAAGTAGCGCTAAGGGGGACATTGAACCATCTCAAGGATTTCTACTTGTGCAGCAGAACATTCTCCCTTTTTCCTGTCGCTGTGCACCCTTTAAATCTGTCCTGAGACAGAATTGGGGGTGGCAGGGGCGCACGCAGGGGGAGGAGATGGGTGGGCAGTTGCCTTGCTCAAGCAGAACTCGTTCTGTTTGCGCAATTAATTAGTTCAATACTGCCCCAAATTTTTAAGGACAACATCATCTGCCCAAAAGGGCGTGGAGAAGGCTTCTTAACCCTGGCAAGAGAAGACAAAATGACAAGACTGGATTTGTAGCATTTATTTAAAATACTGGGATGAGCGCTTGCAATGGGAGGTGAGGGAGGGGGTGCAGCTTGGACTGCAAGATCGAAGGAAAGTAGGGTTTCCTTGTGAGTTGGTCCCTAGAAATCTCTTTGGAGAGAAGATGCTGGGATCCCCACCACCCTTCCTGGGTCTCAGGTTTTCTGCTAAATTACATCTTTGTGCGCCCCAAGGACTTGTTGACTGTAGGTTGCCATGTTGCGTTCCATAGAATGTTATGAAAGGAATTGAGAATTGAGCCTGGTGTTTGCACAGGAATATTTTGGAACCGGCTCTTTCAGTCGTCAATAACAAATGTAACAAAGGAAAACAGAAGTCCTTCCAAGAATGGGATGAGTTTGTTAGATGCAACCCCTAATTATCTCCCCACCCCCCCAAAAAACAAACCCTCTTCCTCCCCTACAACCATGAATACACCGTCTTGCATACACCAGCATGAATATATGTTAAAATCTGCAAAGTCAAAACTTCGGTGCTTCTCATTTGCAATGAAAATGTAATCTAGCAAAGCCTCTTCCCACTGAAAGAAGTGGAAGGCTGGAGGCGATTTATGCTCCATTTCCTCCTTCCCTCCTGCAGCCACTTCCTGTGCTGTTCTAGAGGATCTCCCCAACTCCCTGGAACAGGTTTTCAAGGGGCTACGGGGTGGGGGTGGGGAGGAGAAATCCTTGAGAAACACACACACACACACTCATGTCAGCGTGAGTGAAGTTCCGCTCATGGGAACACAATGGAAGCCGCTGAGTTCTCTGACAACGTAAGAGGTAGCTTAAATTGATTGTGTGCCGTTCCTCTTCCCTCGAACAACACAGCTGCTATCCCAAACAACAGCAACCAATTTCATAAACAATGGATTTTGGGCTTTTGCTTATTTTTACACAACCCCCCTGGAGCCTCCAGGAAATACGTTCTAGCTCTGCTGTCATTGCAATCATCTGCACGGAAGATTTTCTCAATTGCATCCAATTGCTCTGGATTTGCCTGAGTTTTCCTAGAAGTCTCATGTCTAGCTCAGCTTCTTATGTGATTTACTTCCCTGATATTTGATTCAAAAGTTGTGTGCTGGGGTAATCCCATAGACTCTTAAATGTTTTTATTTTTATTTATTTAAATCCCATATGTTTCCACGATGTCACTTGCTGCTTTTCATCCTGTCTGATGCACACAGATACAACACCCCAACAAACCATCTTTCCCTCCACAGCTCACCTGAATTTATACAAGCATCTGCCTTAATTGCAGAAGCATTTTGAAAGATGCCAAACTTTCCCAAGGCCCCTCCGTCTTTGCCAAAAGAGTTACCTTTGAGAGCTGCTTCCTTAAATGTTTTGCATAGCTGCCTCTACAGTCTTGGAATGGTTTTGCGTTTGAAACATGGAAGCTGCAGGAATTTCAGCAAAAACCGCTGGGTCTCTGCTGCGGGGGTCTAGCATGCATTCTCCCGTGTGAAAGTCTTTGTTAATCTCTATCTCTCCTCCGCCTCCTTTAGATAAGAGAAATGGCAACACGGTCCATTATTGGTTGCTGCTCGACCGCATCATACAACAAATAGTTATTCAGAACGACAAAGGGCAGGACCCAGACTCAACACCCCTGGAGAACTTTAATATTAAGAACGTTGTTCGAATGTAAGACCCTCTTCCTCCCTCCTGCTGAACCAAATGCTAAATCAGAAGACTTTCTTTCGCTCTTTCTTTCCTGGTTTTATTCTGTATTTGGTGTGTGTTTTGCTTTTTGAACATCTTTTTCTTAAAAAAAAGCACGTGCTTGCAAGTTGGGTTTCCTGCATTGACAGGGGGTTGAGCTGGATGATCTTTAGAGATCCCAACCAACCACGACTGTATGGACTACTGGGATGGGTTTTTCTCCTTCCTGCGTCCTCAGTTGGGGGCAAGGCATTCAGTTTTAATCCTTTGTGTTTCCCCCGGATAACTGTGAACATATGTTCCCTGTGATCACAAATACAGGCAGCGACCAATTTATGCTTGTCTGAAATGTGTATGACCACACAAGCACACACCAGACCAAACCTGGAAGTGACCCAAAAATGCCACCAAAATGGGTGGGGGTGGAATGGGGCGGCCTTATGCAGGCCCTGCTGGCGTGCACAGGGATCCAGAATGTAACCTCCACAAAAATTGGTCCCGGCCTGTACAAACTTTGTTTCGAGAGCATGGGGCTCTGTGGTATAAAATTAAGGAGGTAAGAAGAGTCCTGCTGAACTGGATCCAAAAAGTCCATCTAGACCTGTTCTCCATAGCTGCCAACAAGATGGCTCCAGGATGCCCATACATGAAGTCAGTAATACAGACCTCTCCACACTGTTGCCCCTGACCAACCAGCAATAAATAGTGTGCAACCTCTGGATCAGTAGAAGCTGGTCTTCCTCTCAACCAGCTTTTCGCACCCTACCTGCCTTCTGGCTTACAACCAGTTGAGGGGTGGGGGCCACCACCTGTCAACTTCCTCTTCCTTGGTCTCAGTATTGCCCTTGTAACCTCTGCAGGGAGGCCGATGGAGGCAAAACTAGCATTGGTTGTCCATGCCTCCATTGCCTCTATCGCCACCTGCTGTTGGACTCCCCGTTTCCTGCCCTACCGCTTTCCGCTACTGTTCTGAACCATGGAAAGTCCATTTTTAGCCATCATAGGTGATAGACCAACCATGAATTTATCTAGAGCGGACTCTAGCACAGGGCTAAATTTATGTTTTTCCCTGCGTGGGTTTCTGTTTGAGCGACAGAATATTCTCCCCCTATGCATCCCATAAATCTGTTCTAAGGTTTTGCCCAAATTTGTGGAAATCCTCACATTGACGGGACAGGTTGGTTGAGTGCTTCTTCTGATCTCCTTTTTGAGCAGTTAATTCTAAAAATTATCCATGCATTGGTACTTCCCATGGCCCCTGTTACATTCAGAAAAGGCAATTCCTATTTTTCATGCTTCATCCATTTAGCATAACCTGTTCCTAACCCTGTAAGAGAATGGCCGCCTTGAAAGGTTTTCAAACACCTTTCTTCCCTATCAAGAGTCTGCTTTCGTTTGCCAACATTTCATGGCTGATAACCTCATCCCATAAGGTAGGCTTGCCATATTTCAGAAAGTAAAAACCAGGACACCCTGAAAGTTGTTGAGCTTTCTTTAGGAAGATACCAAAATTGTTAAGCTTTTGCAAAAATGTGATTTTTCGATTGATCCAGGATTGATTTTAGAAATCCCCCCCAGACGTCAATTCTGCCTTTGAAATCCTGGTAATGTCCAGGAAAATCCAGACGTATGGCAACCCTATAAGGTGTGCTGTTGGTAAAGATTCATAGCATTGTAGTGGTTCAGACAGTGTCTAGAAAGCATCTAGATTTCCTCCTAATCTCTTAAATCAGTGGTTCTCAACCTGTGGGTCCCCAGATGTTGTTGGACTACAGTTCCCATCATCCCTGACCACTGGTCATGCTAGCTAGGGGTGATGGGAGTTGTAGTCCAACAACATATGGGGACCCACAGGTTGAGAAAGGCTGTCTTAAATGCTCCTGGAAAATAACCTGGCAATACCGAGTGAGCCCAACCTTAGGCCTAGCGACCCAGAAGCAAAACATTGCCGTTGTAGAAGTTTTTGTGGGAGGGAAATTGACAAATGCATATGGGTGAAAACCTCAGGCTTTCCTTAACCCTCGTTTCCTATTGTTTGGGGTGCTTATTGTTTTCATGGTTTGTTTTCTTTCCAGGCTGGTTAATGAAAATGAAGTGAAGCAATGGAAAGAACAAGCAGAAAAGATGAGAAAAGGTGACTGATGCAAAATAAACAAACATTCCGGCCTAAACCAGAAGGATAGGTGTATGGTAAAGCAGATCAAGGATGAGGAAGGAGTGGTCTTCTGAGGTGTAGGTGGACTCCCATCTTACAAGGCTGCTGGTGGTGCTGACTGGGGCTGATGGGTGCTGGAGTCCAGCAGCAAGGCCTTGCGTTCCCCATCCATCCATGAAGGGTTACCATGACAACCAGGCCTTTGGTGAAGCATACCATGTAGGAGAAAGGACCACAGGAGGAAATGGTGGAGTGGTTTGCTTAAGGCGCCAGGTTCAAAGGATCTTGGGCAGCTAGGACTCAGGTGGGAGAAAAAAATATGCTTGAAGTTTTGGAGAGCCAATCTCAGTTGGGGTTCTAAGCTAGATGCAGCTGTGGCCTCACTCTGGTTAAGGCGAATCGTTGGATATTATGGTCGTGAGAGGAAGTGACATAATGGAGGCGGGAGGCCCAGTCTCCTCCTAGCCATGTGGACAGGTGTTAGAACAGGTTAAGTAGTAAGCCTGAGCTTTGAGGGTCGTGTGGGGGTGGTCTATAAACGTTGGGGTTGAGGAGCACAGAAGCTAGAACCTCTATAGTGTGGAGTTGGAGGCAATTGATTAGTTGACACAAGTTTATTGCCTTTGGCCGTAATCCAGACATCTGCTACACAGACAAGCAGTTTCACCTTCCTTGAGCATTTCTCGGAGGGAGACGTGGGCTTTTTGTGGGTGGGAGGAACTAGAGTTCACAACTTCCTGAGGTAATCCTTCTCAAGAAAGGAGCAAATTCAAAGACTCAGGAGCAGCAGGAAATCAGAAGCTTGAAGAGGGGATGTGGCTCAGTGGCAGAACATCAGCTCTGCATGCAGAAGGTGGCTAGGAATGCCCCATCTCTGAAGCCCTGGAGAGCTGCTGCCAGCCAGTGTTGACAATACTGGCCTTTCAAACAGCTTAATCTCCCCTCCCTTTTTCTTATCACAAAGAACATCATGAGCTCCAGCAGAAGCTGGAAAAGAAGGAGCGGGAATGTGACGTCAAGACCCAGGAGAAGGAGGAGATGATGCAGACCTTGAATAAGATGAAGGAGAAGCTGGAAAAAGAACTGTCAGAGCATAAACAAGTCAAGCAGCAAGTGGCAGACCTCACGGCGCAGATCCACGAACTGAGCAGGGTGAGGCCGTCTAACGTGGGATTGGGCCAGATTAGCTAGTGTCGCACACAATCCCAGTCTCCGAGCAGCAAGGCACTCCAGAGGTTCCCATGTTTCCCCTGGGTTCAGTTTCCTTGGAACGAAGGTCAATGGAGACTGTGGTGTCTTTAGGGTATATGGTTTCATTTACCCATATACACAACCTGAGCGTAGGAGGGAGGGGTTCACTGCATGAACATGCCAGCAGATCTTGCCTCCCCGTTAGGTTTCCAGGGAAATTTGGGTCCAGGACAGAGCATTACAAGCCTCTGTGTCTCCAGCATCAGCCCAACTCATAGATGCACAGATACCTTCACCTATTGTCCCCCATCCTAGGATGTCCTGGCATCTAGCCAGGTGAGGCGGGAAGAGACCCGCCCATTTGTCTCTATGGCAACAGAGCTCACTCTTTAAGATGTTGATGGTGGGTAGGTACTTAGCTGAGCGGCTAAAGGCACTACCTTAACAAAGAAACTGGTTTGACTGGTTTAGCATGTTTCCTCTTGTAAATGCTAACCTCACAGATACAGGACCACCTGTGGACATTATCTAGACTGACCCCCTGAACCTATAAGACTGGTTTTATGAAAGAAAAGGTTCAGCTACAGAACTTGATACAGAGAGGTCAAAGACCTTTCTCGTCACTGAGAGGAGAAAGAGGCCAAAGTCAGGTGCTCGTATCTTTGCCTGAGTGAGACTCCAGCTAATATCTTGCTTTCTCAGAGGAGAATTTAAGATGGCAGCACTACCTTGAATGGTCCGGGATCACCCAGTTCTGTAGAGTTGCTGTAGATAAGCATGGGTGGATTTTGATGAGAGTCAACAAAGAGCACAATATAAGCTGCTCTAAGCTTCGCAGCATTCTTCAACCTTGAGTGCTCAGATGTTGACAACTCTCGCCAACCCTTAGCATTGACTAAGCTGCCTGAGGATGATGGGAGTTGTAGTCCAACAACATCTAGGGGCCCAAAGTTGAACACTTCTGTGAAGGAGAAGGTGGTAATTCCTTGGTGTCGTTGGGCATCCAGTATATTTCAGGAATATCAACTGATTGTGGAGCAGTGCATTATTTTGCTATGGAATCCCAGTGGTGAAGGAGACTTCATATAGCATGGACCCTTGCCTCTTGACTTCGATGAGGACAGGCTCACACCAGCAGTCAGCCAAGGTTCTGGGACCCAAGTTTGCCTCTGGGTGCTGTGCCATCAATCCCAGGAGCCATGCTCCATATGGACAGAGAAGCTAAAGTTATCCAGTGGTGAAGGGAAGGCACCGGAGATGTCCTCTGTTAAAACAGAAGAGTTTTCTCACAGCATCCTGGACAGCCGCAGCATGATTTTCTAAACTAGTTTTCTGCACTCCTTGCAATTTTGGGATAAATTAGACATTATGGGGGAAGGAGCTAAGCTAGGGCAAGGGTAGCCAACACAGTGCCTTCCAGATTCTGCAGGATTGTCAGTTCCCATCAGCTCCTCCTGGCATGATCAAGGATGATGGGAGTTGTAATCCAACAACATCTAGAGAACCATAGCTTCTTCACCCTTGGGCTTGAGGAACCTCTTCCCCACTTTCCTTTCCCTGTTGCTGCTGTCCCTCACATCCCAAATGCAAGGTGGAGATTCCTCACTTTCTCTACGTCAAACCTTGCTTCTCTTCCTCATTTTCAATTTCAGTGGCAATGTCTTTTGGATCCATCACTGATAGGCTGAATGCCACCTAACTTCCTTATACAGTGGACACTCAGATTGCGAACGTGATCTGTGCAGGATGCATGTTTGCAATCCGCCACGGCGCATCTGCACATGCTTGGGTTGCAATTCAGCGCTTCTGCACGTGCACAAAGTGCGATTTAGCATTTCTGCGCATGCGCTACCCCCCAAACCCGGAAGTAACCCGTTCCGGTACTTCCAGGTTTCGGCGAGTGCGTAGCCCAAAAAAATGCAACGGGAAGCATCTGTAACCCGAGGTATGACTGTATATTTTTCAGGTTCCTTGCAGTGACCGTATGTTCTCTCCCCCCTCTTTTTCTTCCAGAGAGCAATATGCGCTCCTGTCCCTGGGGGCCCTCCTCTGCCACCAGGTGCTCCTGGGGGGCCCTTACCAACAGCTTCCATAGGTTCTCTTCTCCCGGTCCCTCCGCCGCCACCACCTCCCGGCGGGGTCCTCCCACCACCGCCTCCGCCGCCACCGCCTCCCGGTGGACCGCCTCCTCCACCAGGGCCACCTCCGCTTGGCGGCCTCACCCCAGCCCCGGGAGCACCCTTGGGATCAGGGCTCAAGAGGAAAAACATCCCGCAGCCCACAAACGCTCTCAAGTCCTTCAACTGGTCCAAGTTGCCTGAGGTAAGGAGCTTCTTCCATGGTGTGTGAATCAGTGCTTCTGGCTGTGCTGTCCTCCTCTGTGTAATAGAACAGCCACCGTCAACTTGTAGTTTGGCTGGTGGCCTCCAGGTGGTTCAGTTGGCCTAGCCAAGCATGGCCGTGTTGGTTGGGGCTGGTGGAAGCTGTGGTCCATCATGCAGGTTTCCCCAAAGGGATCTTGGCAGTCATTGTGAGAATAGGATGCTGGACTAGTTGGGCTTTGGGGCCGCCATCTTCCCTATGGCATCCTGCTGTCTTCTGCTTGAAGCAGAATTCTGGACTAAATGGACTATTCTGGAGAGAGAGAGAGAGACATTTTACCCCTCTCTGGCAAATCCACCCAAATTTGTGTGTTAACGCAAAGGTGACCTTGACAAGGGACTCTGTTCCCATAGCATATGGTGTATATATATATATATATATATATATATATATATACACACACACACACACACACACACACACACACACACACACTTTTCAGATATATACATTTCATTGATTTTACAATCATTTTGACATTTTTAAACTTGGCGTCCTTCCCCCTCTTTCTGCGGTTCCTTAAATTTATTTTTAAAATCTTCTGCATATCCAAATTAGCTTGACTTACTCATTTATTTATCTTCTTTAAATATTTACTCTTATGTAGCTGCAGGTTATTACCATAATCCTGCCAGTGTTTTTATCCGTTTACAGTTTGTCCGTAAATATTCAATAAACCACTTCCCTTCTTTTATAAAAAGCTTGTTATCTTGATTTCTTATTCTTCCGGTAAGTTTCGACACTTCTGCATAGTCCATAAGCTTATAGCGTATGGTTTCAGTTTACAAAATGGCGGCTTGTGTGGGATAAGTGGTGCTTACCCCATCCTCTTCCCTTCTTCCCAGAACAAGCTGGAAGGCACCGTATGGGCCGGCATTGATGACGCAAAGGTGTTCAAGGTGCTAGATCTCGAAGACCTTGAGAGGACGTTCTCTGCTTACCAAAGGCAGCAGGTAGAGTACTGCCAACGTGTGTTTTGTAAGATGGTCCAAAACCGCCTCCGTCGGGTGATCATTGGAATGCAACATTCTGGCTTTTATTTTTACCATCCTTCATTTACTTGTGTAACACCATTTTAATTCGTCCTGTCAACTGAACGCCTCTGGGCATGTCTGTGTTGGTGATTTTGATGGTTGGCGCTTAGCCTGACAGGGGAGGTCTTGGGAGAAGTGTGTGCCGTGTGACAGCATTTTGAGAGGCAATGCATGATGTGCTCAAGGGACAAGTAACAACATTGCTGGGAATGGCTAAAAACTAACCACAGATTTAACTGCATGGGAATCATCCCACACACCCCCAATTTCAAGAATATGTTTTCAGTTGTGTATCTGAATGACAACTTTATTCTCTTAGCTGTTGGTAATTTCTCTGAACTGTTCGCAGTGTAACCTGTTTGGGGCGTTCTACTTTGTAGAAAAGGAAAACAGGAAGAGATTTGATAGAGTTGTCTGAAATTATGTCTCGTGTAGAGAAAGAGGAGAACCCTGGGCCCAAGCGTAGAAGGTGAATGTTGGAAGATTCACAGCAGATAAAAGAAAGCATTTCTTCACGCGGTGCATAGTTAAACTGTGGAACTCGCTGCTTCAGGAAGTAGTGATGGCCACAATTTTGGGTGGCTTTAAAAGAGGATTGGGCAAAGGCACGGAGGACGAGACTATTCAGTGGATACTAGCCACAATGACTAAGTTATAATAGAATATATATATATAATCTAATTTATTATTTATACCCCGCCCATCTGGCTGAGTTTCCCCAGCCACTCTGGGCGGCTCCCAATCAAGTGTTAAAAAGAATACAGCATTAAATATTAAAAACTTCCCCAAACAGGGTTGCCTTCAGATGTCTCTTAACGATAAGATAGCTGCTTATTTCCTTGACATCTGATGGGAGGGTGTTCCACAGGGCGGGCGCCACTACCTAGAATACTCTCTGTCTGGTTCCCTTTAACCTCACTTCTTGCAGTGAGGGAACTGCCAGAAGGCCCTCAGAGCTGGATCTCAGTGTCCAGGCTGAACAATGGGGGTGGAGACGCTCCTTCAGGTAAACTGGACCGAGGCAGTTTAGGGCTTTAGAGGTCAGCACAAACACTTTGAATTGTGCTCGGAAACATACTGGGAGCCAGTGTAGGTCTTTCAAGACCGGTGTTATGTGGTCTCGGCGGCCGCTCCCAGTCACCAGTCTAGCTGCCGCATTCTGGATTAGTTGTAGTTTCCGGGTCACCTTCAAAGGTAGCCCCACATAGAGCGCATTGCAGTAGTCCAAGTGGGAGAGGGGGTATGGTTCTGGATTCCACTTGCTGGAAACCACAGGAGGAGAGGGGTCTGTGTCCTGCTTGGCTTCCCATAGGCATCTGGTTGGCCACTTGAGAACAGGCTCTTCTTAACGTTTCTTAAATAGTGATTATTACTATCGAGAAGGCCCTCTGCCTGGTTCCCTGTAACTTGGCTTCTCACAGTGAGGGAACCGCCAGAAGGCCCTCAGCGCTGGACCTCAGTGTCCGGGCTGAATGATGGGGGTTTAGATGCTGCTTCAGGTATACTGGGCCGAGGCCGTTTAGGGCTTTAAACGTCAGCACCAACACTTTGAATTGTACTTGGAACAAGTATCCATGACAGATGGCCATCCAACCTCTGCTTAGAAAGCTCCAAGGAAGGAGAGTCCGCCACCTCTCAAGGGAGACCGTTCCATTGTCAAACAGTTCTGCACCCAAGAATCATTCTGCAAAGGAGTTGCTGGTTAAAGCAGGAAGTCAAGAATGAGCAGAGACTGCTCTGCCATCTAAACCTGCCCACAGTCACCCAGTTTCCCAGTTGTAGGCACCTAAGCCCCCTCTCCTGCTCTGCATGTATACATCACACAAACACAGTTCATGAAATCCACATTTCCAAATGCACCCTCTCGCACATTTTGCTACATATAAAGCACTTTCACACTGGACAAACCACACACACACACAGTCTTGTGTAGATGTGGTAATTGTGCAAACATGTATTTTGTGTCAATGCATCAAGTGAAATAGGTATGGAAGCTGCCATATGGGAAGAGAGCCAGTGTGGTGTAGTGGTTAAGAGCGGTGGACTCGTAATCTGGTGAACCGGGTTCGCGTCTCCGCTCCTCCACATGTAGCTGCTGGGTGACCCTGGGCCAGTCACACTTCTCTGAAGTCTCTCAGCCCCACTCACCTCACAGAGTGTTTGTTGTGGGAGAGGAAGGGAAAGGAGAATGTTGGCTGCTTTGAGACTCCTTCGGGTAGTGATAAAGCAGGATATCAAATCCAAACTCTTCTTCTTCTTCTGTACACTTCTTCTGACAAGGAAATTCTTTCTTTTTTCCCAATGCAAGTGTCCCCAGCGACTGTCCCCAGGGCTCTTCTCTCACATTCTCAGGCAGCCAAAGGGAAGAGCACTTCTTCTTTTTCCTATTGAAGACTAATCCTAATAGCTGTGCAGGAAGCTATTTATATTCTCCTTAAGGACACACCTGGGCAATGCACACTTTGCGTCGGAAGTAGGTCTCTGCGTACACCGTTGTCGCCAGCTTGTAAACACAGGAGGGTGCTGCGACAGGGAGCTGTGAAAGGTCAAAGCTCCTTAGAGATCCTTTGCTGCGTCCCTCTCCCAACACAGTGTTTGCAAACCGGTGTCTCCATTTGATACGTCGCAGTGCTGACTTCTCACGTGAAGTCTGAACTGGACCTCAAGCGGCCGAATTTGCAGGGACCAACCCAATAACACAAGCGGCGTTGCTTCGATTCTCCTGCGCTTTTCCTGTGCTGTCAAGACGCTCACCTAAAAAAAAGAAAAGGAAGAGTTGTGTGCATCTGCCTGCCATATAAGCACACACAAATGCTTTAAAAATTAGTCAAAATATCCGCAGCACGCTACAGAAAGCTGTTTAGATTTTCTCTCGGGTTTGCATTTGCAGGTTGACTTGCGTGGTATACTAGTTTGCTACCTATTTGCTTGTTTTGTTTCCTTGCTTAGGAATCCATGTGCACAGACCGTTGGTTGGGATTTCTTTTAAATCCGAGGTGGGGCATTTGTGGACCTCCGGGTGTTGCTAGACTGCAGCTCCCATGAGCCTCTGCAGCCAGTATGTCCAAAGGCTCTGGGGATGATGGAAGTTGTAGTCCAGCAATATCTCAAGGGCCACAGGCTCCCCAGCCCAGTTTTGAAGAGAGGGTTTCATTCCTTGAATCTGAAGCAGAGATAAGGAAGTGTGTCTCTGTGTGTAAGTAAACGACAGCAGAGTATAGAGGAGGAGCTGGTGCTAATGTGAAGAATAATCAGCTTTGTCTAGTCTGGTGGAATAATCCCATGGCGCTCTGAAGGTTGAGGACTCAGACACAGTTTCAGGGAAGAAGCAGCGTCAACCAGTAAGCTCTTTAGAAGGTGCAAGTTTAATCTCTTCCTGATGCTAATCTAGGGAAGGATGACCCACCATCTTAGGAGCAAGATCAGATGTCAAGAGTTACCAAGCACTGAAGTCCAAAAGAGCAACTTTCGGTCTTCATCACTCTTGATCAGCCTGCACCAACTTCTGGGTCTGGGCGTGATGGGAGCTGTAGTTCAAAGGCGCCAGGTTGAGGGAGGCAGGTCTTGATGCTTGGGAGATGGAGAAATGATTATAGGTATGAAGCCGTTGAGGAGTGTTTGGCAAAAGGTAAAGTGCAGGTACAAGGCTGCCTTTATACTTGGCAGCTTCTAAGAAGGTGGGTTGAAATATATTTAGCACAGAAGCGGGTGTGCAATGTGGGTCTCCTAATTTATTGTCTCCTGTCCCCAAATTTCATCCAGTGTGGTGTAGTGGTTAAGAGCGGTAGTCTCGTAATCTGGGGAACCGGGTTCGCGTCTCCGCTCCTCCACATGCAGCTGCTGGGAGACCTTGGGCCAGTCACACTTCTTTGAAGTCTCTCAGCCCCACTCACCTCACAGAGTGTTTCTTGTGGGGGAGGAAGGGAAAGGAGAATGTTAGCCGCTTTGAGACTCCTTTGGGTAGTGATAAAGTGGGATATCAAATCCAAACTCCTCCTCTTCTTCTTCTTGCCATTACCAGTTTTCATTCTGCAAATGAAAATCACCTTGAGCAAAGAACAAAAACCCTCGCCCCACAGAATCTGTTGATATTTGTGATTGGGGTTCTCCCCCCCCACCCTCAGTATTAATCTAATGGGGTACAAAATGACCCCTGCTGTCCCCTGTTGCCTACAGACACCAGAAAGATAGGGGGATACTGGTCCTAGGATTGTAAAATTGTGGAGTTGGAAGGGACCCTGAGGGTCATCTAGTCCGACCCTCAATGCAGGAATCTCCACTAAAGCATCCATGACATATGTCCATCCAACCTCTGCTTAAAAACCTCCAAGGAAGGGGAGCCCACCACCTTCCAAGTGAGATTGTTCCACTGTCAGACAGCTCTTACTGTCAGAAAGTTTCTCCTGATGGAATCTCCTTTTTTTTTTTTTTTTTTTTTTGTAACTTGAAGCCATTGGTTCAAGTCCTAGCCTCTAGCGCGGGAGAAAACAAGGTTGCTCCATCTTCTATGTCAGTGATGGCCAAACTTGGCCCTCCAGCTGTTTTTGGAACTACAACTCCCATCATCCCTAGCTAACAGGACCAGCGGTCAGGGATGATGGGAATTGTAGTCCCAAAACAGCTGGAGGGGCAAGTTTGGCCACCACTGTTCTATGTGATATTTGAAGGTGGCTGTCATATCTCAAGTCTCCTCTTATCCAGGCTAAATATACCCAGCTCCTTCAACCGTTCCTCATAAGGCTTGGTTTCCAGCCTCGTGATCATTTTGGTCACCCTCCTTTGCACACCTTCCAGCTTGTCAACATCCTTCTTAAATTGTGGTGCCCAGAACTGGACACAGGACACAGGTGTGGTCCGACCAAGGCAAAACAGAGCAGTTCTTTGACTTCCCTTGATCATGTCTGAAGCTTCCCACCCCTTCCTCCTGCTGTGCTTTTACACAGCTCAGTTTTATTGTTCAAGAAGCTCTTACTTCCAGCGGACTCTGACGGCATTCCAGTCCCTGAGCTGAATTCTAATGCCCTGGGTTGCTTTGATTGCTTAAATTCCCCCAACAATTTCGACTTGAAATATTTATAGCACGTTGTCATGATTTAAGCACACATACACCCAGGTGGGGCGGGGCAGAGAGGAGAGTGTGTTTCAACTTCTAATGACTCACCGACTACTGCAACAGAAAGCAACCTTTAAGAAACGTGCTTTCCGTTGCCTCTGCAGTCAAAATATTTGGCACCAACGTCTTGACATCCAAATCTAGGTGGATCCGTAGACATTTAACTCGGCTCTCTTTATTCTGCTGGTAATCTAAGAATTCTGGCAAAGAGGAGGAATGCAAATGTGCAGTATTAGTGGACAAAGTGTGATGAGGCAGCTAGCTCCGAACTAAGGATTTTCAGTGCTGTGTTGGGGATGGGTGTGGGATATACCTATGAATGATAAATTAACATGTGCTAGTAAGGTAAGGCGGGGGAATATGCAGGAGAAATGATTTTGAGGAGATATGGAAGGTCTTTGTAGAATTTGTACTGTTAAAATGGAAACCATCGCAAGAGGTGCTGAACTTTTGGGAGGTTCGGTAGTTATAACGGAATGGTCTATGTGATTGGGTGCACATTTTTATTCTTATTACTTTGTAGTTTATTTTTTATTTATATATTTATATTTTGCCAGTGGTCTTCGTAAAGATCATATCCGGGAGGAAGGATATAGATCTTTTAAATAGATGAATGGGGCCCTTTGCTTAGGCACTTCTGGTAGGCGGCCTGCCCCCTGCAAATCAGTTCGGGGTGGGTCTCATTTTGCCTTTGCGCCTGAGCCAGAACCGGGGTGAATCAAGTCCTTTCCCCCCTGAATCTGTAAATATTTGCATAGGGAAGATTGCCATGAACATCAGAAAAGGGCTGTTGCACTTGTAATAACAAATACATCCATGCTTGCTTATTTACAGGGCTAGAGAGGGGCAGGGAGGTTTGGCCCTGAGCCACTTTCTGTCCACAAAAATCTGTCCTCATAGCAAGAGGGAATGAAAGAACAACCTCTTCCATATATCTTTTGAACTTGAAAGGCATTAACATTCCTGGCCGTGCATCATTAGAGATTATTATTATTATTATTATTATTATTATTATTATATTTACTCATTGAATTTATATACCACCCTGTACCTGCAGGTCGCAGGGCAGTTCACAGAATAAAATCAAAATATAAATCCGCAAAATACCTAATCAAAATAAAAACAATAAGCCTCAGCCATGTGATTCCGTTAAACTGTTCTTATCAGAACTTATAATGTTCTTCATTTATGTAAGCTGTGGGTTAAACCACAGAGCCTAGGACTTGCCGATCAGAAGGTCGGCGGTTCGAATCCCTGCGACGGGGTGAGCTCCCGTTGCTCGGTCCCTGCTCATGCTAACCTAGCAGTTCGAAAGCACCTCAAAGTGCAAGTAGATAAATAGGTACCACTCCGGCGGGAAGGTAAACGGCGTTTCCGTGCGCTGCTCTGGTTCGCCAGAAGTGGCTTAGTCATGCTGGCCACATGACCCGGAAGCTGTACGCCGGCTCCCTCGGCCAGTAAAGTGAGATGAGCGCCGCAACCCCAGAGTCGTCCGTGACTGGACCTAATGGTCAGGGGTCCCTTTACCTTTAAGAGCACCCGTTCTAAGGGATGGCAATAATATTAAAACACAGCAGAGCAGTATTAGACCAATAAAACATACCCAATTTCAATGATGCCATAGCTGAAATGCGTCCGTTTCTTTCACAATTCACCAATACCACGTATACCGCATGTCGTCACGATCCATCCAAACTGAAGCACTTTCAGGTGCAGCTTCTCTGCTGCTGCTTAACTCTGTGTTCATAGTGCTCCTTGGGTTAGGGGTGGGGTCACAATTAAGCAACGCAAGTGTAACAAAAGGGGAAAATGGAAACCCTAAGAAACAATACTGGCCGTCAGCCGATTAAACATGAGCTGCACGGCAAATCTGGAAGCCTTGGGATAAGGGCCACTTTCAGACATGC
Organism: Podarcis siculus; assembly: GCA_034642415.1. Classification (NCBI taxonomy): domain Eukaryota; kingdom Metazoa; phylum Chordata; class Lepidosauria; order Squamata; family Lacertidae; genus Podarcis; species Podarcis siculus. The sequence goes on from JAXCMG010000059.1 coordinate 7,597,389, forward strand.
TCCCTTTTCTGAGTCATGGTTTGCATTCTGCCCTTGTACTGAGAGGGCATCTGTTCCTGCCCCTCTTTGGAACCTCACCCTTGAAGCAGAGAAGAAAACATGAGTCATTTGTGCTGCTTTTAATGTCCTAAGCAGCACTAAAGCAGGTGGATTCCCTGACGGTAGGGGCCACCCCAGAAAAGGCCCTGCAGTGTATATGAAACGAACCTGCGGCCTTCCAGGTTCTTTTGTCCTCTTATCTCCCATCAGCTCCCAAGTAGGCTGGGGCTGATGGGAGCTGAAGCCCAGTACCATCCTGGGGTGGGCACAAGTTCCCCACTGCTGAACTGCCTTGCCACGATCTCTTCCTCCCCCAGAAAAACGTGGTAGTAAAAAGCAAGCTCAGCAGATAGCAGTTGTTTGGGAAGGTGCAATATTAAAAGAGCAACAATTCTGTTTCCGTGCAAGTATTAGCAACCCAACGGAGCCTGAAAATGGGGGCAGAGGGAATCAGTAACATATACGTTTCTCCTTGGTTATTACAAGGTGGTTTTTTGTTTTTAGTTTTTATGGGCTGAATGATGCCAAGTGCATCTCACTTTCCTTAGGCTGCCGCCCTGCACAGTGCATATATTTGAAGATCCTCTCTTCTGACACTGCAAGAGCAATAAAGCTGCCGGCTGCAGAGCTGTGTGCATAGAGCCATCTCTGTGGAACTGAATTTATGAGTCATTTCTGTAGCCCTTGCAGCGTTCCTCTGCCGTGCTTTGACCCGCTATTCCCAAAGAGCGCCTTCCTTTTTCTTCTCCCTCCAGTTGGATGGATGCAAAGTGTTTTGCCCCGAACCATCCGCTAATGAGAAATGGGACGAGGGCTGGCATCCATCTTCTGTGGCATTTCAAGCTAATGGGGCAATTAAAGGCCACTTTCCGCTTACGATAGTATAGTTTGCTAAGAAATGGGTCCCTGGTTCCAAGGGTTTGTGAGCTGAGACTCAGAGCGTGGGAGACGGTGGCAAGCTTGGCAGACTTCCGTTTGAGGCAACCAGGTGGCCCCTGCAATAATAGGATGCTGGACCTGAAGGACCCAGTAGCTCGATCCCCCCAAAATCTCTTTTATGGTCTTAATCATCACTCAAATAACCTCTGCATGGTGGTTCTCTGACACTGAAAACAGGCCTCTCTAAATATGGAGATGCTGTGTAAACTTGCAATAGAAAACCATCCATGGTTTTGTTTTCCTGCAGTGATTACTCAGCCGCACAAGTTGTTAAAGTAATCTCCTGGGTATTGGGGCAAAATCCAAACTTACTTTGGTGGTTTGAAAAACTCTTTGTAACCCAAACTCGTTTACCCTCCTATAATCTCGTCTAATGGGCTTAACAATAACTAACATTCTGTTCCGTCCCAGTTCTGTAAAGGATATTTACCTAACCTTGGAAATGTTGGCATATCTCAGCAAAGTTCAGCGTTGGGGGGGTTGGAGAGCTGCCAAGACCCATATACGGAGAAAATCTAAGATGGCAGCTCATTCCTAAGAGCCAGCTCTTCCAGAACGTTGCAGAATTTGGCTTGGACAGAGATGCACTTATGCAGCTCCTGTTGGTTTCAGTGGGACTTGTGTAAGAGAACTTCCCCGTGGGATCATGCCCAGTGAAAGCGGACAGAGCCATTTGAGTTTTCTGCCTTGGATAGGAAAATGTCTTGCGCTGCCCGCAATTCAAGTGCACCCCAGATGGGGCCAGCGCAAGTGGGCATATCATGTTTGTGAGCTATGAGCAGCTTTTGTATCTAGTGGACCAGAGAAACTGCTCATCTGGTCTCCATACTCATCCGTCCAGAGCCGCCAAGGTCAGCAAGACCTTGGTTTATCTGCCAGATTGAAAACCAAATGTACAAAAGATTAGGGCCGCCAAGGATTAACCTTCTCTAGCTGGTCCGTTTCTGAAATATACTCGGAGTCAAGAATGGATTTCACGCTCTTTATTCAGCTCATAGTGGTAAGGAGGAATGGAAGTTCCCCCAGAGTGTCTGCCTTATATACATTATTTACACAATGGGCCCCACGTGATTGACTAATTCTGGGATTCTCCTGAAGGCCAATCAGATTGCGGGTTCCCTTCCACTTGGAGCAGGATTGGGTGGCTCCAGTGGACCAATCAGACTGCTGCATTCTGGACCCTATTGTTCTAGGACCAATCAGGCTGCTGCATTCTGGATCCTATTATTCTAGGACCAATCAGACTGCTGCCTTTTGGATCCTATTCAACTCAGTACATAACAGTTTCCTTTCCAATACTCTGAAAGCGCAGTGAGGGGGCAGTGTTCATGCCTTAACCATTGCCTGCATTCTGAAAACCTCTGCCGCTTCCTTTCCCGTACCAACCTTGTGACCTGGCTCTAGTCAACGGGCTCCAGGTCACTGAGGAGAATGCAGAGAGTTTCCTAAAGATGGCGAACCTCCCGCCTGGCCACAGGGTGGGGGGGGGCGTTGGTAGCCAAGCAGAAAGGGGGCCAGGTGATCTGTCAACTCTGTGTGTCGATGTGTGTCGACTCTGGTCCCCCTGCGCTCCACACCAAAAGAGAGCGTGCTCCTCCTCTCAGAATCCTCAGGGACACAGGAGCAGGGGATTCTGGGAGCCACTCTCATTCAGGCCACGGCAAATTTAGATGCGGCTTGCAGCCTTGGCAGGCTCCGTCTGAAGTGAGATGTACCACGGAGTCCCCTTGGGGCGGCAGAGGGGACCGTGGCAGGTTGCCTAAGGGTCTCACATGGTGGTTCCAGCACGTAGCTACGCGACGGAGTCGGTTGCCTTTTGAAGCGGTGGCAGCTGCCAATTTTTAAGACAGCTTTTGCAGGGGATTAGGCAGGTGAGGCCACCAGCCATGATGGCTACATGCTACTTCCATGGCGCTTCTACGTAATGCTCGCCGTTCTGGTATCACTGCAGGCAGCAGCAACCTCATAGCATAAGAACCAATCCAGCGCGAACGCCATGAAATAATGAATCCGCAGCCACCTTGGGCCACCTCTCTTGGCGCTGACAAGCCCCCGGGGGATGGAATAATTGCTTGTTCACTTCCATGTGCGGGGTCCATTCTCCGCCCCGCGTTGGCGCAAATATGCATGACGGGTGAAATGAAACGGCGTCTTCCTAACAAGCAGCCTTGCCTTGCCTGTTGCCTGTCTCTGACTTGCATGCCTGTCTGATTTGGTGCACCCCTTCTGCTAATCTCCGCTTACTTTGCCATGTCTCCTGGTCTGCGTTATCGGAACCGCAGCTGGTCTATCCAGAGAGCTGTGGGGGCTTGTTGGCTTCTTGTTTCGTTTTGCAAAGGGGGGGGGTTGAGAAGAAGGGGGCGAAGAAGAGCACCGCTGAATTATATAAATATACCCTTTCCCAACTGCACTGTTGACTCTTCTCTCTTGTTTTGTGGTTGTTCCTTTTGTTTGTTTATTTTTTGCTGTGACCACTGAACTGCTCGCTTTTTTCCTGCCTATCCCATGCTTCTGCTCTGGCTGTAGGACTTCTTTGTGAACAATAACTCCAGACAGGTAAGTGTGCTTCTGGGCCCCCCATCCAAAAAAAACCCCCACCTTCCGTTGAACGAGTGAGTTCCGATGAATTCCCTTGAGCGATAAATCGCTGGACTCCCAAAATTTATTGGTTTCATTTCAAAGGGACAGAAGCTTTGGTGCTTTGAAGTAAAAAAAAACTCTATACCCTGTTTGCATCTGCTTACAAGGAGGCTGTTAATGTAGCCTTGGGTGTATTTTAAATTCATTAAAATAACTTCCTCGTCTCAGAGCGGCACTAGCTGGAGAGGAACGGGTCTGTCTCTTTTTCAGCAGATCCAGCACAGCTGAATTTGGGCTTTTCCTTCATGGTCAGTAGTTGCTGGCTGAGCAGCTAAATTGCATCTCAGAAGCCAAATCATGTGCAATACCGACTCATTTCTTGAAATTAAAACAATGTCCGAACACTTGTTAAAACATTCAGAATCTTTTACTTGCAGAACATACAGCTAACAAAGAATATATGCAAAATATTTGCATTCACATGCTTATCCAAGCACGGGCTTAGTTTTTCTTAGTTGGTTTACAGCTTCTTCCTTAAACTTTCGAACAAACTGTGTCTTTCTCTTTCCACTCATGACCCAGCCGGGCCATGCAGATCCTTCTGAGAGGTCTCCACTTTCTCCTTCCAGCAGACTTCTTCTTACTGCTTCTTTGGGAGAAAATCAACTTTCGTATTTCTTTCTGTCACATGCATTCACACAGAAACATTAGCACGCCTCTCCTCTATTGCTCTGAGAGAGAGAGGACTCAGCTATACAGCTGCAAATATAACATTTTAAGTGTGCTTTAAGTGCATTATACAAATGTGGCACTAGATGGCGCCGATGAGCTAATGGCAAATTCCATATATATTTTACAACTTTTTTAAAAAAGCATTTTCGCAGCGTTTTTAATATCTGTGTAGATTCAGCCACAGTTATCTAACACTGTCTCTTCCTCAGTGTTCATGGAGATGCGGCCATTGCAGTCAAGTCACTTACACACACACACACACACACACACACACAAATCAAGACTGTAATAAGATACCTCCCATGCGACCAGATTTAACCAATTGCACGAGGGTTACTGGGGAGCATTCCGGAATTAAACACAATAATGCATTTAAGCATTCCCAGGTTCAGTAAATTAAATGACTATGCTTAACAGCAGTGCTTATTCCTTGCTTCTCTAATCCTTACATGCGTGTTTCGCACTCGGCCTATGCTGTGTCTTGTTGCAGAGAGGCCTCAGGTCACTCAAGCTCTGGAAAATGTGTGCATATGTGTTGGTAGAATGAATCTCTCTCTATTTTATGTTACTGGTTTGTATTTATGTGCCAGGTTACTGGACTTCCCTTCATCTTGCGCAGCAATCCCAGGGCATTTTCCCATATTTGCTCACTTCGAGGTATAACATCCAAGGTTCAAGACAGCTGTTGTCATTTCAACGAGCCACTGATGTCTCAGAGAGCCCCTTGTATACTTCCTGAATCAATCTCGCATTTGCATTGCTCAGCTTTTGGGACTGTGGGTGAAAAACCCTAAATGTTTCTGCCTGCAGCCAAATGTTTTGTTGGTTGTCTTTTGAATTGAGGTTTCTTTCCCCACCCTAAGTCCTCTAGATCTGTCCCCAAAGTCTTCTATGGTAGGGTACCATTGCTGGGCCCAGCGTGAAAACCGAGCACATTCTTGGCAGCAAGAAATCCCAGGTTCAATCCCTGGGACCTCCAGGTACGGCTGGGAAAGACCACCCCCAGGGACCTAGAATCATAGAATTGTAGAGTTGGAAGGGACCCCTGAGGGTCATCTAGCCCAACCCCCTGCTGCCAGCCAGAGTAGACAATATTGGAGGAGGAGGAGGAGGAGTGTTATTGATGGCAGTGATTCAGTTTATATCCCGCCCTTTCTTCTAGAGGAGCCCGGGGCAGCAAGCACATCAAACACAAGATAGATAAATAGATATTTCTCTTAGTGATTTCAGGATGTGCTTTCCAGCCATCAAATTCAGTTTTTAGATTCCTTCCAAAAGTCAATAAGGTGGGAGACAGGGAGACCACACAGGGAGGGCATTCCACAAATGGGGAGCCATCCCTGAAAAGGCTCTGTCAAGTGGGGGGTCAACACCAAGTAGGCAGCCCCCAGTAATAGCACAGCCACCAATACTTCACCTGCCGACTGTGGGATCCAAGCTGGTTGGTGTTAGCGGAGGTGCTCTTTTAGGTTCCAGCGCTCTGACTTTGTATGAAATAGGTTTGTATGCGATTATTCCCTTTTAAACACGAAGCTTCTGTATATTGAATCGGGATATTGCTCTTCCTAGGCCAGTATTGTCTACTCTGGCTGGCAGCATCTCTCTATAGTCTCAGGCAGGAATCTTTCCAATCCCAGTTTGTCTGGCGATGCCAAGGATTTGAACCGCTGCCATTGACCTGGGGCTGTAAGGTAAAAGGTAAATGACCCCTGGACAGTTAAATCCAGTCAAAGGTGACTATGGGGTTGCGGCACTCATCTTGCTTTCAGGCCAAGGGAGCTGGCGTTTGTCCACAGACAGCTTTCTGTGTCATGTGGCCAGCAGGACTAAACCGCTTTTGGCCCAAAGGAACACCGTGACAGATGCCACAGCACACCAAAATGCTGTTTACCTTCCCACTGCAGTGGTACCTAATTATTTACTCGTGCTGGTATGCTTTCGAACTGCTAGGTTGGCAGAAGCTGGGACGGAGCAACGGGAGCTCACCCCGTTGCGGGGATTCGAACCGCCGACCTTCTGTTCGGCAAGCCCAAGAGGCTCAGTGGTTTAGACCACAGCGCCACCCCTTCAAAAAACGAAACGGGGCTTTGAAACTCCTGAACGGAGCTCTGCAGTCTTCCCAGCTGCTAGGCAAACAGTTCCAAATAGAATATCGTAATTTGTGTGCGCGAGGAAAGCCTTTACATGATCCCCACTGTCCGCACACTTGCGGGTTCTTAAATCTTTCCATCTGGATAAATATTTATACACTTGTAACCAATAGCTCCCCCCCTTTCTTTTCCCAAAAGAACATTCCAGTTTATGAAACAGCTGATTGTATTTCAGTTGCAGGCTCCGGGTTTTTCTCTTCCGCCGCGGTAAAGGTTCTTGATTGATGTTCGGGATGCTGGCACGCGCCGGAAGTTCTGAAACATCGATGTGCGCATCTGCTTATTAATGGATTCTTTTCATGCTTCCTGCAGAAAGAAGACGCTTTGGACGACACCCTCAGTTCGCGGCATAAAGTCAAGGAGCTTTCGGTTATAGACGGGCGGAGGGCTCAGAACTGCAATATTCTCCTCTCCAGGTACCTCTTCCATTCTTTTCTCTTTGGAACCTCTCCGCCTTAAGGTGGAGAGAATCTTGCAAATATCTCAGCTGAATGGTTTTCTGTAGCTGGAACCATAATTGCGTAAAACAATACAGCAATTGCTCACTAACCGCAGCAGCAATTTGTTTTAGCGCATGGACAGTGCAATAGCTCCTTTGAGTCCAAAGGGGGAAATTTGACCAATCTCATTCCAAATTTTGGAGCAATCCAATCAGGTTTTCTCTGATCCGCTGGTTTTCAGCTGGTGGGTTGCAGCAGAAACACTACTACCATAGAAAAAGATTATTAAAAAATAAATAAAATAAGGAATGAGTCCCTGAATGCATGTTTGGGTTAAAGTTTATTCTCTGAAATGGTTGGAGACTATTGCATCTGATCCACCCAGTTGCTGGATGCTTCAGAGTTGTTTCTGTACAGATAACTCAGTTGGTAGAGCACGAGACGCTTAACCTCGGGGCTGTGGGTTCGAGACCCACGTTGGACACAAAGGTTCCTTCTTTTCAAGGGGTTGGACTTCCAACACCAGAATGCTGTGATTTTCTGTTGCAGGGCAACTGCAGCAATTGCAAACTTAAGAGTTTGCAGCTTGTTACTCATCATGGTCATGCCATTGAAAAAATAATGTTGTTTATGGATCTCTTCCCATGAGACATCCTGAAGTGATTTACGATGTTATAAAAAAAAACCCTACATACAATCAGTCAGCTGTTTGAAACAGGTATATCAATTGCATATATCAGGAGTTCCTAAACTGGTCATCTGCAAGCTTCGTTCAGGAAGTCTGTGGCATGTCTGCAAAATTGCAATGAAAAGCCATACAGCATCTAGCAAAGCACATTACGATGGACAGAACAAGTGGTCCACCAAGACTCTCAGCATTTTCAAGGGGTCTGTAGGTGGAGTAGAGAGATGGGGAGCTATTAGCATATATTAAAACATTTTTTTAAAAAACCCACCCAGAGAGAGCAAGAGAGAGATTGAAGCAACAGCAGACACAAAATAAATTCAAATCCAAAGGAGGTACCAGCTGGGATGAAAATCTCCACTTAAAAGTCTTGTAGAAAGAAGAATGCCTTTGAAGGACATATCCCTGCAAACACAATACAACTATAGAAAATAATGCCAGATGTACATTCCCTGTCTCATTGCTAATTATAACCACGCATGTATATCATTTCAGTTAATCTTATGATAAGCTGAATCACCTGAATTACTGATTGCTGGCAAGTGGGGAGAGTGCTCTGTGTTCGAATCCTGATCAAAGGTTTCCCAATGGCATCTGGTCGGCCACTTTGAGGGCAGGAAGCTGGACGAGATGGGCCATTGGCCTGATCCAACAGGCTCATCTTACTTCCATCTGTACCTGTCCTGCAGTTGCCTTGATGCCTTACACGGAGTCACACTGTCAGTCCATTCAACTTAATGGTGTCGACACTGGCTGGCAGCAGCTCTCTGGGGATTCAGGAAGGGGGTCTATCCCAAGTAGCTGGAGATCCCAGGGGTTGAAATTTGGACCTTCTGCATTTAAAGCAGATGCTCTACCACCCAACTACCCAATGAATTCTCGTTTAACTCTGGTAACCTACTTTAATAGCCAGTGCTTTGGGGGTAGGTCTGCAGCTTTGTGGTTATAAATGCAGCCCTTGCCTCTTGGGACAAACACAAAAAGCACATGAAGAAGAAGAGTTTGGATTTGATATCCTGCTTTATGACTCCCCGTAAGGAGTCTCAAAGCGGCTAACATTCTCCTTTCCCTTCCTCCCCCACAACAAACACTCTGTGAGGTGAGTGGGGCTGAGAGACTTCAGAGAAGTGTGAGTAGCCCAGGGTCACCCAGCAGCTGCAAGTGGAGGAGCGGGGAAGCGAACCCAGTTCACTAGATTACAAGTCCACCGCTCTTAACCACTACACCACACTGGCTCTCACGAGTGGCATAGTCATCATCACAAACTTTATTATACTAGCCAAAGGCCATGGCGTCATCCAACAACAGTCGCTACATATGCAATAAAACCACCGTCCCAATTGGGTTTTTGCTAACTGGCCTGCTAAAATTCTTCAATACATAGGATAAGAGGTAATTCTCACATAAAATACACAAATTTAATATCTTAGTGAGTAGCATAGCAGACTAAGGTTACCAGAACGTCCCCATTTCCCGGGGACAGTCCCCGGATGTACAAATTAGTGCCCTGACAAAATCCATCTATTTAATGTTGTTTAGTCGTGTCCGACTCTTCGTGACCCCCTGGACCATAGCATGCCAGGCACTTCTGTCTTCCACTGCCTCCCGCAGTTTGGTCAAACTCATGCTGGTAGCTTTGAGAACACTGTCCAACCATCTCGTCCTCTGTCGTCCCCTTCTCCTTGTGCCCTCCATCTTTCCCAACATCAGGGTCTTTTCCAGGGAGTCTTCTCTTCTCATGAGGTGGCCAAAGTATTGGAGCCTCAGCTTCACAATCTGTCCTTCCTATCTATTTAATAGGAAGTTGAAAAATGTCCCCAGATTCATTGAAAAAAATCTCGTCACCTTATAATAGACAGGGGGCTGGGTCCATTTCCCTCAGTTTTGAAGCTAACTGGGTGGTCTTACCCACTGGTTTCCTCTAAGCCTGGCCTGCCTGGGAGGGTTGTCCTTGAGGATGACCTTGACCTCTGGATGTTCTTGCGGTCAGCAAAACAGTCCTGCAGTTCTTTTGCCTAGGAGGCTGTGAGCCACATTTCGCAGCTTTAGGATTCAGTGCCATTATTTGCTGCATTTCTCCTCGCACCATGGAGCTGATGGAGGACCTCTGCATGCAAGCAGGCTCCTTATTTATCCTAGACATTCATAAAGCAAACCAGATATTGTCTGGCATGCAGCAAAGAGAGAGGTTCTGTCTTGCGAGATATTTTATCTCTCTCGCTCTGGGGAAAATGATTGCACAGTGAGGTCATGTTAGATTTCGTCTCGTGCAGGCAAGTATTTTTGCCGTTCCGATTTTCTCCCAGTGCCCCCTTCCTGCAAGCGCCGCATGGCCATCTAATGGCTTCTGCATCCGGGGGCTTCAGTTGTGCTGGACTGGGCTAGATATACCTGTTCCTTGCATCCAGGACAGGTGTGCTTCTCTAAGCATCCCTGCCTGTTAGGTTTCATTAGGAAGCCAGTGGGGGAACTGATATAGAAACATAGGAAGCTACCTTGTGGTCCCTCTAACTCAGTGCTGCCTGCAATGACTGGTAGCAGCAGGTTTTCAGGTAAAGGTCTCTCCCTGTCGTACCTGGCAATGCTGAGGATTGAACTCCACGGTCCTTCCGCTTGCAAGGCAGAGGCTCTGCCACTGAGCTATGAAATGGAGAATCTGTCACCATTTCACTTTCAGTCTGTTCCTAGCAGACTCCCCCTTTCCATCTTTATCTCTTGCATGCTAAATCATTCCCTCCCACTGCTCCAAAGCTGCCACGCAGAATCATAGAACTGTTGACTTGGAAGGGACCTGAGAATCATTTAGTCCAGTGTTTCCCAAACTTGGGTCTCCTGCTGCTTTTGGGCTACAGTTCCCAATGTCCTCTTTTTCTGAATTTTATTTATATTCTTTTCATTATTACAGTTTCCAAAACCACAGTCACATTAAAATCAACATTCATATCTTAAAGGTAAAGGGACCCCTGACTATTAGGTCCAGTCGTGGCTGACTCTGTGGTTGTGGCGCTCATCTCGCTTTATTGGCCGAGGGAGCCGGCGTACAGCTTCTGGGTCATGTGGCCAGCATGACTAAGCCGCTTTTGGCAAGCCAGAGCAGCTCACAGAACCGCCGTTTACCTTCCCGCCGGAGAGGTCCCTATTTATCTACTTGCACTTTGACGTGCTTTTGAACGGCTAGGTTGGCAGGAGCAGGGACTGAGCAATGGGAGCTCACCCCGTTGCGGGGATTCGAACCGCCGACCTTCTGATCGGCAAGCCCTAGGCTCTGTGGTTTAACCCACAGCGCCACCCGTGTCCCTCATTCATATCTTACTTTATAATAAAACAGCCATTTGCGACCTCCCTTCTTCCCCTTCCCTGGTTTCTTTGATTTTCCCACCATTCCTGCATATTCTTATATATGCATTTAGTTCTCTTTTCCCTTTAATCTTCCTTTTATATATATATTATGCTGTTGCTGAATTTACCTTAATCCTGCTAACGTTTTCATGTGATTACAATTATTTGCCAAATACCCCACAAAGTTTTTCAATTCCTCTTTATATACAGTGGTACCACTGGATACGCACACCTCTGGTTGCGTATCCTTGAGGATGCTAACGTGGCAAACCCGGAAGTATTTTTCTGGGTTTTGCCACACGCGCATGTGCAGAAGCGCTCTACTGAACCCAGGGCCTTCTGCATGGTACAGTAGATGCCATCCAGGTCAGTTCACATCCACAGCCCTTTGCCTAAGAAGGAAGTTAAGATGACAGTCCTCATGTTTTGGAACGAAGGGCTGATTTAAATGGAAACACTGGAAGCACTCTTAGCCAGAGTCAGTCCATTGGTCCATCAAGCTTAGTATTACCGACACTGGCTGGCAGCAGATCTCCAGGGTTTCAAACAGCGGGCATTCCCAGGAGATGCACGGGATTAAATCCATCATGTTCTGCATACCAGGCAAGTTCTCTACCACTGAGCCTTCCCTAGTGAAGTAAGTTTCTGTTCCATCTCCCCGGTGCCCAGGGCATGGCTGCCCCCAATGGCAGCACCCCACGACCCATAAAAACATATTCTGGAGAAGCCCAAAGCAGGGCAGAAGATGCCATGCCAGGCTCAGGAACTGCCTGGTTCCCTGGACCCTGACACAACCTTGACCTTCACCATGTCTCCACTGCTGGTTGTCCGTTTAGGAGTCCAGGCACTTTCTACTTCCTCCTCCTCATTTTTAAAAATCTCATTCGATGTTTGATTCTTTCCAAACCCCTGGACTGAATCCTGCCCCTCAAATTTAAGCTGCCCATGCAACTCTGATTTCTTGGGTTTGCTAACACGTTTCTGCCTTGGTGTTGCAGCTAAAAGGAGCCTGGATGAGGCCAAAGGGGGAAGACAGTCCCCTATGGGAAGCCCCTGTGTGTTTGTTTTTCGCCCCCTTTTCCCAAGCTGCCACATCCCATTGACAAAGTTCGGGGCTTAAATCCTCGCGGCGGCCGACACCGTGACCCAGTTCCACCCGCTGCCCGTCTGCGCCCAGCAGCTGTTGCCAACAAAAGATAATTATTGTGTGTTTGGGCTGGGGGGCTTCCTCCTCCTCCTCCCCTCCCTCAGTTATCAGCTTATAGCTTTTTTTGGCTGGCCTCTTTCCCATGATATTGTCGGAGCTGAGGCTGTTCTATTTTGGCACTGGGAGACGTCTGCCTCCCCCACCGGCGTTCAAAGAGCCTCTCAGGGCACTTTCGTGCAGAGGTTTTCTGTTTTCCTGGACACAGAGAGCTGGTTTTGAGCCTATCCTGTACCCCAAAAGCCCCACAAAGGTCTTGCTGACACAGAGCTGATTCCTTTTGCTAGTCCACACAGCGGACAGGCACCACCAGGGCCCACACCCAGGAGAGATGTACAAAACCTCTTCAGAAATGTGCGGTTCCATCATTGTTATAAAATCGAATGAAATTCCTATCCTATCCTACCCCTTCCCCTAATTCTATGCCCCTTCCCCTAAAGCAGTGTTTCCGAAACTTGGGTCTCCAGCTGTTTTTGGACTACAACTCCTATCTTCCCTAGCTAGCAGGACAAGTGGTCAGGGATGATGGGAATTATAGTCCAAAAATAGCTGAAGACCCAAGTTTCGGAAACCTTGCCCTACAGCTTCCTGTATTCCAGCAAACCTCTTATTCTTGTCATCACTTAGCATGGAAATATTCCTTCCGTTGTCTCCTTTTTTCCTTCCCCCTTTCCCTCTTGACTGCCTTTTCAGGCTGTGATCGTAAGGAGGGTTCAATGAGACAAAAAATAAAACTGGGGGGAGGAAAGGTAAAGGTCCCCTGACAGTTAAGTCCAGTCGCGAACAACTCTGGGGTTGTGGCGCTCATCTCGCTTTACTGGCCGAGGGAGCCGATGTTTGTCCGCAGACAGTTTTTCCAGGTCATGTTGCCAGCATGACTAAGCCGCTTCTGGCGAACCAGAGCAGCGCACGGAAACGGCCTTTACCTTCCCGCTGGAGCGGTACCTATTTATCTACTTGCACTTTGACGTGCTTTCAAACTGCTAGGTTGGCAGGAGCAGGGACCGAGCAACGGGAGCTCAACCCATCGCAGGGATTTGAACCGCCAACCTTCCGATCAGCAAGCCCAAGAGACTCAGTGGTTTAGACCACAGCACCACCCACGTCCCTTCTAAAACCGGAAAAAGTGCATCCTTTAAAAAAGAGATTCCCCTCAACCCAATTTACCCTAAACATATGTACAAAATAACATAACCATGCAAACAATATGGGAGCCATGCCTAGAGCATATGCCGTATAAAAACATAGAGATGCAGTTACATATAGTAAAGGGGTTTGTTTTATAAAAAAAGATTAACATTCTATAGCCTTTTAAAGGTGTCTGTGGGAGGGGGTTTATTGGTATGTTTTGCTTTTGCCATTATTAGGCATTTTGTGTTCTCATTTTGTGTTGTGTGTTGTTAAGCGACCTGTGATGAAGGGCAGTATACAAAATTATTATTCTTATTAATTATTCTTCTTATTATTATTAGAGTTTATATACCTCCCTATACCCAGAGGTCTGTTAACAATAGTAACAGTAATAATGGTGATGATGATGATAATGATGATGTTTCCACTCTGGGCAACTTTGAACATATATAAAAACAAAATAAAGCATTAAATATTTAAAACTTCCCTATACAGGGCTGCCTTCATGTGCTTTCTAAAGGTTCTGTAGTTACTCATCTCCTTGACAACCCAGTCAGATGGGCAGGGTACAAATAATAACATCATTATTATTATTATTATTATTATTATTATTATTAACAACATCAGACAGGAGGGTGTTCCACAGGGTGGGTGCCACCACCCAAAAGGCCCTCTGCCTGGTTCCCTGTAACCTCACTTTTCACAGTGAGGGAACCGCCAGAAGGCCCTGGGAGCCGGACCTCAGTGTCCGGGCAGAACGACCGCAGTGAGGATTGGCCCAGGATTCCTCTCCTACATAACCAGAAATGCAGACTGTTTACATGTGTTTTAATCTTCTTTTTAGCTTGCCAAACGTTCTGATATTTTAATTAATGTCTTAGTGTTTTAAACAGCTGTCTTCAGCTGTTTATAGTGGTAGTCTTTTTGTAAATCGCTTTTGAAGGTTGGGTTTTGCAATCAGTCTGTATATAAGTTGCATGCAATACATGAATAAAACCATGGCTGGCATGGACAGTTTGGGCAAACACCCTTCTTGCCTTCCGTATACAACTCCTCGTATGAGACTGGGCTTGTCTGGGACCAAAGCTGGAACTGAGCCTCAAGATTTTGGATACTTATCCGGTCTGCGTACCTAACAGGGTGTCCCATTGTTGCTTTTCCAGGCTAAAATTGTCCAACGACGAAATCAAACGTGCCATTTTATCAATGGATGAACAAGAGGACCTGCCAAAAGATATGCTAGAACAGGTGAGGGCGCCTGGAGTCACGTAAAAGAGCTGCGGTTTCTGAAAATGAGAATATGTTTAACAAAACACTGGGCCCCACTTCTGTGGGTCTTGCGTGCCTTTCCTCCCCTGTCAATTGCTGCACAGCCATTATTCCATCCCTCTCACACAATCCCAACCACATTCTCTATCTTAATAGATTTTTTTAAAAATCTAAATTCTACAAGTCCCTCCAATTACGTTTTTGGGAAGCTGGGAGAATCCTTGTAAATGTGCAAACACGGGTTGGTTTGTTTTTAAAGTTACTCACTTCTAAAGTGCAGTTTGGGGGCAGTGCCGGATTTACATATAAGCTAAACAAGCTATAGCTTAGGGCCCCACTCTCTTGGGGGCCCCCAAAAAATGTAAAGAGAAAAAAACTGGATGTACATTTCCAAAATATAAGATAAAAAAACAAATAAAACAAAACCTACATACAGCAACAGTGTTTTGTGTTGTGTAGGCTCCTCTGATGTAAGTCATGGGCCCCGCCTGTTAGCCTGCTCCCTCAAATATCACTGGTTTACTCCTTTCTATATATAGGGTGCCTACATTCTGCATGTGCAAATGGCTTTAGATACCTATTAGGTCCATAAATTACCAAAAAGCATATATTCAACGCAAAAAAACAGCAACAATTTGTTGTTGACAAAGGATAGCTGGACATATAAAGGGCCCCATTACCTTCAGTAGCTTAGGTAAAGGTAAAGGGTAAAGGGACCCCTGACCATTAGGTCCAGTCGTGGCCGACTCTGGGGTTGCGGTGCTCATCTCGCTTTACTGGCCGAGGGAGCCGGCGTACAGCTTCCGGGTCATGTGGCCAGCATGACTAAGCCGCTTCTGGCGAACCAGAGTAGCGCACGGAAACGGCGTTTACCTTCCCGCCGGAGCGGTACCTATTTATCTACTTGCACTTGATGTGCTTTCGAACTGCTAGGTTGGCAGGAGCAGGGACCGAGCAACGGGAGCTCACCCCGTTGCAGGGATTCGAACCGCCGACCTTCTGATCGGCAAGTCCTAGGCTCTGTGGCTTAACCCACAGCGCCACCTGCGTCCCTTTCAGTAGCTTAGGGTCCTAAATCTGGCCCTGGGTGGGGGCCTCCCCTTCAGGTTAAGTAGGAATGGCTCTCTTTGCAAACAGCCATCCCATAATTGGTTGACTGGATCCAGATGAGGACAAGTTTCCTACAAGGTACCCATAGGATGATGGGAGTTGTAGTCCAAAACGTCTGGAGGACACCAGATTGGCAAAGGGCATGTTAGAGGACCTTGGGCCAATTTCACAGCTGCTCTTTGGCTGTCCCACTCGAGGAAGATGCTGACCACACAGGAGAGGGGCAAGTATGTTTTAAAGTGTTATCTCTCTCTCTACCCCCCCCCCCAACCTCCCCTTTCTCAGCTTCTAAAATTCGTTCCGGAGAAAGCTGACATCGACCTGCTGGAGGAGCACAAGCACGAATTGGACCGAATGGCGAAGGCAGACAGGTTCCTCTTCGAAATGAGCAGGTGATTTTCGGCAGGAAAACGCACTTGCCCTCTGGGCCAAAAGCGCAGGCCGTGGCAGACCGTGGCCCCTTCTCAGGGCGGCTTGCAAAAACATAATAGGCAGTAACTGGGAAAAATAACAATAATTATTGTGAATTGCAATCAGGAGCCGCCAAGATGGTGCCTGTGGGTGACATTGTGGCCACTGAGGCCTCATATGGCACCTGTGAAAGGTCCATAGCTGTCAATTTACAGATTTGAAAATAAGGGGCCAGCAGCCTTGAAAATAAGGGATCAGCAGCCAAAATAAGGGATTTTCTCGGCACAGGTATGTTCAACTTCTGAGTCCCTCTGAGCCAAAGGCAGAAAGCCCAGCGAGCAGCCAAACGAAGCCTCAAGCGGTGGTTCCCACAGCGCAGCAACCCGGCAAAGGGGATGCAGCAAGGGAAACCACCGTCACCTCTCCGCTGGGAAGCGCTGAGCAAAGGCGAGTCCCCAGGCAACGCGGCCGATTTGATCGGCACAAGGCATGCAAGCTCCACCCCCCAGTCATTATTAGACTCCTTATTGGGTGAGCAACGCAGCCAAGCAACACAGTTGGAGCCTCCCTCCTCCCTGGCTGGCAGGGAGGGAGGGAGAGGAGCTGCTTCCTTTGAAACCCAGGAAATTTAAGGGACATCATCAATAAGGGACAGCGGGACACGGCGCTGGGATAAGGGAGTTTCCCGCCAAATAAGGGAGTTTCCCGCCAAATAAGGGACAGTTGACAGCTATGGAAAGGTCCCAGGAAATATCCCCTCAGAGATCCACAATGCACGAGGCACTGTTTGTTCTTCCTGTTCAGTTCCCATTTGCACTGGCTACGCCGCTCCTACACTGAACACCCCCTCCCCTTAAACATTCCCATATTCCATTGGATGCCAAGGCTGGACACACACTCTCAATGGAACAGGTGCAAAGCAGTGGCGGAATTTGGGCTCTCAAATTTCAGCAGCTAAAATTTGGAGGCCCCTGCCTCTGGTGCTCCATTCTGCAGCGTGCTTGTGGTGACCCCAGCAGCGTGGTGCCCGGCCTCTGTGCAAAGAGCTTCCGGGCCGAAAAGGTTGGCGATCTCTGCGTTACATAATTAGCAACACCAGTACATATGACTTAACCCACTGGACTGTTAAAGGTCTGGCAAAATTGGCAGATCTTTATCTAAAAGTGTCCAAGGCAATATAAGGTTGGGTTGATACACACTTTGGTCTCCAGATCTGTAGCCAGTGTAACAATGGAGTCTGGGTGGTGGTTTTAGCTCCTAGGAAAGCTCAGGGATCCTTGCAGTAAACGCCATTGAAAGTTGTGCTCAGTCAAGGGCACGGAGATGTCTTCTGCAAATGGTTGGCTTTGGCAATCTAGACATCAGAAGGCACTGTCATGTTGGAAAAACGCCCTGGGGTGCCCCTTCTGCAGCCCCCGAAATCCAAGCATCCTCCGGTATGTGCAGCTTTGGAAAAGGCATTTCCCTTCTTCTCCAGTGCGCTTCAGCAACATACATCAAATGATATGTGCACACTAATCTTCTAGCATAACACAGCAAGAAGCGTGAGACATCGTAGCGCTAATCTACGTATATATTTACACACTATGTACAGACAAAGGAGTCCTAGCGTCTTCTCTCTCCAGCTCCGAGAGAAGAACAGGCAGAAGTAAAAGCAAAAGTACAGTACATAGTACACACAGCGGAAGAGATAAGACTGTCTTCCATTCCCACACTCTTCCCAGACAGGCATGTGATTTACACCAATCTCATCTGCCGCACCAGAGGCATAAAATACTAACATCCTCCCCCATTTCATGTAACTGAAGCTGCATAGGCTAACGCAGCAGTAAGTAAAGTAAACATGCAGTTGTCATACACATAGTATACCTCTGTGGTACCCGTTGCACCTTTGGAACTACCTGCAACTGGACTAGTCTTGTGCCTGACCACCTTGCATTTCTGGTAACCTTCCTTCCATGGGACCAACCCTACTGTGCCTGTCTAAGGAAACAGTGTTGACCCTTGCAGCCTTTGGGAATGGTTTCACGTCCTTTGTACCCCCTGCAAGTCTTCAGGTTTCAAAACCTGTTTTGAGCTACTTTGTTGTTGTTGTTGTTTAGTCGTGCCCGACTCTTTGTGACCCCCTGGACCAGAGCACGCCAGGCACTCCTGTCTTCCACTGCCTCCCGCAGTTTGGTCAAACTCATGCTGGTAGCTTCGAGAACACTATCCAACCATCTCGTCCTCTGTCGTCCCCTTCTCCTTGTGCCCTCCATCTTTCCCAACATCAGGGTCTTTTCCAGGGAGTCTTCTCTTCTCATGAGGTGGCCAAAGTATTGGAGCCTCAGCTTCACGATCTGTCCTTCCAGTGAGCACTCAGGGCTGATTTCCTTCAGAATGGAGAGGTTTGATCTTCTTGCAATCCATGGGACTCTCAAGAGTCTCCTCCAGCACCATAATTCCAAAGCATCAATTCTTCGGCGATCTGCCTTCTTTATGGTCCAGCTCTCACTTCCATACATCACTACTGGGAAAACCATAGCTTTAACTATATGGACCTTTGTTGACCTTTGTTTTGAGCTACTAGCCACAGATATATATATACTCTTCACAAAGTTCAAGAGGTCAAGACACAAAGGCTTTAGCAACTAATCCACACCTAATGACCCACCTAAGTGGTACTCAGGATATCACTCAAGAAATCACTCAAGATATCCCTCAAGCAATTAAGGAACAAAAGAAGAAAAGGCACACTAGCCTGGGAACTTCCTCTCTGCCCAGAACATTGGAGGCTATACACCACACCTCCTCAACAGTATTTATAGGAACTCAAACACTGAGATCCTGCTCTGTTCCAGTAACAAGAAGCCGAAAGCACCAGCCTGAAGATGACGAGTGAGACCTCGTCGAAACGTCGCCTAGACACCCCAACTTTTACACGGGAAGACACCCGAGGACACCAAAACCTGCATTCCTGTACCCGTGAAAATCTACGAAAGCATATATATATATATATATATCAATCCAAGACGCAGCCCTTTCCCGCCAGATATTTTACTAGTTGCCAACTCAAGGTTTGTTCTTTCTGTCTCTTGCAGGATAAACCATTACCAGCAAAGGCTGCAGTCCTTGTATTTTAAAAAGAAGTTTGCTGAGCGAGTTGCTGAAGTTAAGCCTAAAGTGGAAGGTAAGTCTTGTGTTATGGGGGGGTGGGATGCTTTTTTAATCCTTGGGTGTTTCGGCTTGGATCTTCCTAAACAAAGCAAAAAAAATTAACATTTAAAAAAAATATTTTCAACAAAATGATAGAGATGCATGGATAAAGATCACATTCCAGTACAATTACTGTTACCCTGCACCCTGAACTCTCCTTCCTTCCATGAACATACAAAAGACTTCTACAGTATATGAAGGATTAAGTTATTTTCTAATGGTAGTGCAGGAAGTCTTATTCCAACACGGTACATATACCACTTGCTCAATGAAAAGTCTTCATGCACAAAATATGGCAGGTGCCTGCTAGCTGCACTTTCCGGATGCCCATTTTGGTTTTTAAATATTCATTCATTCATTCATTCAATTCATATACCGCCATTTATCAAAAGATCCCAGGGTGGTGCACAACATTAAAAATACATTACAGAACATCAATTATAAAAAGCATAACAAAAACATAATGGAAAGCATATCTGCTGGTTGTGTTTTGAACTGTTTTCTGCTGTCCACCTCCTTGGGGTGACCGTGGGGGATTCAGAAATCAACGATAATGACAATGATAATAATATTACTAACAAAATCTTTTCCCCTTTGCAGCAATCCGCACCGCTTCCACAGAGACGTTCCAGAGCAAAAGCCTGAAGCAGCTTCTGGAGGTGGTTTTGGCCTTTGGGAACTACATGAACAAAGGCCAGCGGGGAAATGCGTACGGGTTCAAAATCGCCAGCCTCAACAAGATTGCGGACACCAAATCCAGCATTGACAAGTAAGCCCAAGCCGTTTCTGCCTTGAGAGCGTGAGTCCAGTTCCTTTCTGCGAGAATGAGATGCAGGAAGAATCTCTTTTAGTGGGTTTGTACTCAGTGCCCACAAGGGGACGCGGGTGGCGCTGTGGGTTAAACCACAGAGCCTGGGGCTTGCCGATCAGAAGGTTGGCGGTTCGAATCCCCGCGATGGAGTGAGCTCCCATTGCTCGGTCCCTGCTCCTGCCAACCTAGCAGTTTGAAAGCACGTCAAAGTGCAAGTAGATAAATAGGTACCACTCTGGCGGGAAGGTAAACAGCTTTTTCGTGCGTGCTCTGGTTCACCAGAAGCGGCTTAGTCATGCCTGCCACATGACCCAGAAGCTGTACGCCGGCTCCCTCGGCCAATAAAGCGAGATGAGCGCCGCAACCCCAGAGTCGGCCATGACTGGACCTAATAGTCAGGGGTCCCTTTACCTTTACCTTTACCTTTACCTAGTGCCCACAAGGAACAGCTGCAGAAACACTTTTTGAGATTCATCCCAGGTTTACCCTTCATGTCACCTAAACTTTGGCTGCTTCTACCTTGCTGCCAAGTGTTCAGGACCTTTATCAGCTAAAGGTGTTATCATAACGGAACGGTTGCTTTGCAAATGAATTCTCACCCCACCATTATTATGTCAGGCACCCTCATTCAAGGCAATGTGTCTGATGTCTGGAGCCGGGCTATTTAGCTGTTTATTAAGTTCATATCCTAAAATAGTTCAGCATCTAAAAAGTTGTAAAACAATCAAATACCCTGATAGTGAATAATTTCAAGGGTGCCAGGGAAAATTAGAAGACATCTGAAGGCAGCAGTTTTTTTTTAATTTTTAATGTTTTATTAAGTTTTTTGAGATGGAAGAAATCTACTGGGCTATTAAGCTGCTCAGAGTGACTATGGCAACCCAGTCAGATGGGTGGGGTGTAAATAATAAAATTGTTGTTATCCTTCGGCCAGCAAATGCTTGGGTAAACAGGAATGCTTTGGATTCCTCCTGAAAATTAATAAAAATACAACAAGCCATGGAGGACACTCCACAAATGGGGAGCCACCACCAAGAAGGCCGTATCATGGATAAAACTGTGACTGTGCAGCACCCAGCAGTGCCACTGCTATTGGTTATGACTACCTGTCTTGCTGTTGCACCTAGTGAAAGTCTGTTTCCCAGAAGACCTTTCTCTTGCACCCCTGTTCCTGTACTGTGCAGGTGGCCCCTTTCCACAGTAACTTTTCAGAATCCTGTTGCTTCCTCCGAAACAATTCTATCCTTCACAAATAGAGGCAATTTTTGCAGCTGAATAAAGGAGCCACAAACCTTTGTTGCATCCGTATATATCCATCACTGCCCTTCTTGTGTTGTAGGAACATTACCCTGCTGCATTATCTCATCACCATCGTAGAAAAGAAGTACCCCAAAGTCCTCAACCTGCACGAAGAACTGAAGGATGTCCCCCAGGCTGCCAAAGTAAAGTGAGTGTCGTACGATTGGGTCAACGCCTGGGATTGCGGGAGGCCAACTGTGTTCATGATTTTTAGCACGTTTCTATGGAGAGCTGAGGGACGCGGGTAGCGCTGTGGGTTAAACCACAGAGCCTAGGACTTGTCGATCAGAAGGTCGGCGGTTCGAATCCCCTCGACGGGGTGAGCTCCCGTTTCTCTGTCCCTGCTCCTGCCAACCTAGCAGTTCGAAAGCATGTCAAAGTGCAAGTAGATAAATAGGTACCGCTCCAGCAGGAAGGTAAACGCCGTTTCCGTGCGCTGCTCTGGTTTGCCAGAAGCGGCTTAGTCATGCTGGCCACATAACCTGAAAGCTGTACGCCGGCTCCCTTGGCCAATAAAGCGAGATGAGCACCGCAGCCCCAGAGTTGGCCACGACTGGACCTAATGGTCAGGGTTCCCTTTACTTTTACTATCGAGAGCTGAGCCCTAAGCAAAGCCCAAGGAGGACATTGCTGGGAGGGTTCTCCCCAGGCTGAAGAGGGTTTGTATGAGGCCAAGGTGTCCCTCCACCCAGAAGGAGAGCCTGCTGATGGGGGAGCCCCACTGCACCCACCCAAATAGAAGTGAACACCTAGCAGTAGCTGCCAGAAACATGCACACACACCCCAAAAAACCCACTGGCTTTATTTAGCTGCAAGCCAGAGTGGTTTAATTGTGAGCCAATTAGTGTGCACTCATGTTCAAGAAATCTGTGGTTGCAAAGATGGGATATTTGGTTTTTAAATCAGATACTTGCTCTCTCCCTCTCTCTCTCTGCTTTCTTCCTTGCTGGTTTTAATCAACACGCTTTGAGGGATTTCACCATTAATTGGTATGTGCAGGCAGCCTCGTAAAGGAGTTTGAAGTGAATTAAGGAGAAGCAAACAGGTCTTTATTGGGTTTATAGGGAGGCCCTGCAACAAGTGGAGCAGGAGAGCACAATGATCAACTCTAAAGTAAATGCACCTGTAGTTTGCTGGAGTCAAAAGCCTGGCGCCAGTTTGCGAGCTTGATTGTTTGTGCAAAAGGTGAGCGGAGGCAGAAATGTCTGCCTGGGTCCAAGGCCTGCAGGCCTATTTCCTGCAGTGCAGGAGATGCAGGAGACACACTCCTCAGCTACAACATGTGTTACTCCACTTGATTCGAAATGTGGCGAGCCAGCCCTGTGGCGTTTGGGGGACATTCTGCTCCCTCTGTTGTGGGGGGCCTGGACATTTCCTGATGCTGAGTCAGAACCTCCTTCCTTGCAACTTGAAGCCATGGGTTTGAGTCCTACCCTCCAGAGCAGGACAAAACAAGCTTGTTCCCTCTCCCATGTGACAGCCCTTGAGATATTTGAAGATGGCTATCCTATCTCCTCTCAGTCTCCTCTTTTGCAGGCCGTGAATGTCATAACTCACAGGCTTGTCAATACAAGAATTTGAATTTTACATAATGCACATTGCTATGACCACTTTATGGGACGCGGGTGGCACTGTGGGTTAAACCACAGAGCCTAGGGCTTGCCGATCAGAAGGTCGGCGATTCGAATCCCCGCAATGGGGTGAGCTCCCGTTGCTCGGTCCCTGCTCCTGCCAACCTACCAGTTTGAAAGCACGTCAAAAGTGCAAGTAGATAAATAGGTACCACTCCGGCGGGAACGTAAACTGCATTTCCGTGCGCTGCTCTGGTTCGCCAGAAGCGGCTTAGTCATGTACGCTGTACGCCGGCTCCCTCGGCCAATAAAGCGAGATGAGCGCCGCAACCCCAGAGTCGGCCACAACTGGACCTAATGGTCAGGAGTCCCTTTACCTCTACCTTTACGGCCACTTTGAATCTTAACACACATTGCCCAAAATTATTTATTTGTTTGCATGTCAGACAAATGCCTTCTCTAGCATCTTTTTGGTACCTACTGAAGATCTTATCCTTGTTTTTCAGCAAGCCTTTAAAGTGGAAGCTATTATTCCCAGTTTGCTTTTGCAATGTATTTGAAGTTGGACGGATGGACGGACAGATGAGGCAGGCAAACAGATGATCTTTTTGTTGATAAAGTTATGGTTATGTACGATCAATTAAAAAACAAGTCAGTCCCTTGGAAGCTTGAAGTCTAAAAGCCAGGGCACAAAAGGAAAGAGGCATGCGGAGGGGAAAGGGGTGGAAGCCAAATTCTGGCACCAGTTTTTAGAGAAGACGCTGATGCAAAGCTTGCTGCAGGCGAGAGCATAACCCAAAAGCGGGAGGAAATGCAAACTATGTATTTTATTTGTTGTTGCTTTTCAATGGGAGACCTGCAGCCGGCTTTGGAGCTGCGTTTCTGGAAATGTAACTGGCTTCCTTTATTTCTGGCAGCATGACTGAGCTGGAGAAGGAAATTGGCACCTTGCGAAGTGGGCTGAGGGCCGTGGAGACAGTAAGTATTGTTCACCCACTTAATGGTCCCCCTGCTTTTTTTAAGCACCTGTCCTTCAGAGAGGAAGGAGGCGAAGGCGACTGGAGCTGCTTTTATCTCCCTTCCCAGAGGCCGTTCTCCTCCTCCTCCTTCCTGACCTGCAGCTCATTACTGCTCATTATGGTTTTATAGAACTCTTAAGGACCTGAGTCGCTTGCCTTTGTCTCTTTAATTATAAGCATTTTTTTTAAGGAGGTTTGTTTGGGGATAGGCACAGGTGGTGCAGATGTCACCTTCCTCCCAGTTTTTGCCAACCTGGTTCTCTGCATATGTTCTGGATCACAGCTTCCGTTAGAATCCCGGCCAGCACCTTTTATGTTATATTGATTTTTTTTTAAAAAAAAATGTACAGTAGTACCTCAGGTTACATTATGCTTCAGGTTACATACGCTTCAGGTTACACACTCCACTAAGCCAGAAATAGTGCTTCAGGTTAAGAACTTTGCTTCAGGATAAGAACAGAAATCGTGCTCTGGCGGCGCAGCGGCAGCAGGAGGCCCCATTAGCTAAAGTGGTGCTTCAGGTTAAGAACAGACCTCCGGAACGAATTAAGTACTTAACCTGAGGTAGCACTGTAAATGTAAACTGATCTGATAAAGAAAAGTGGAATACAAATGAATGGGGGGGGGGGAACTGTGGATAAGTGATAGGTTTGTAGGTTGCACACACAAATTCCCTCAAATTTAATCTAGGTCATTCTAACTCGCCAGTCATCAAGAAGGTCTAAGCGCAGGTCACAGCAATATAAAATATAGCATGAAAAGCAGTTTAATCATAGAATTGTAGAGTTGGAAGGAACCCCAAGAGGCATCTTGTCCACCCCCCTGCGATGCAGGAATCTCAGCTGAAGCATCCATGACAGATGGCCACCCAACCTCTGCTTAAAAACCTCCAAGGATGGAGGGTGTGCCCAGCTGATACCTAACTGGGAGGGAGGATAATTCTTGGGTTGGATAGAGCCAAGGGTGACAGCTCAAGGTAGGATATCTGCTTAGCATGCAGAAAGTTCCATCCTGAGCATCTCCAGGTAGGGCTAAGGATGTGTCTGGCTCACTATAGGGCAGCTCTCTGTGTTCCTGTGATCCACACAATAATCCCTACGCCCATGTGGTTGCAGTATTCAACACATGTACCTTAAATGCATGAGAGAGTGCCGCACGGAAGCAGCTCTCTCGTGCTGGGTGAGCATGTGTTGAGCATTGGGTTTCTGCCGTTCAGGTCTTTGTGGATCCCAGCCAACACCTGGGTGGATGACTGCCATGGTTCCTCTCCTTGAACTCTCAATAACCAAAATGAATTTCTCTCTCTCTCTCTCTCTCTCTCTCTCTCTCTCTCTCTCTCTCTCCAAAGGAACTGGCGTACCAGAAATCTCAGCCTCCCCACCCAGAAGACAAGTTTGTTTCCGTCGTCAGCCAGTTCATCACGCTGGCCAGCTTTAGCTTCTCGGATGTGGAAGATCTCCTGGCAGAGGCCAAAGAACTGGTAAGAAAGTGAAACCTCCGGAGGCCCCTGGCGCTCCAAACCTCTCTGCTTTGTAGGGATAGGGCCCTCATCCTCAGTTCCAGGAGATAGAAGACCCTCACCAAAGGCAGTTGCCAACATTGGCAGGGCTACAGGTGCGTCACAGTCCAAACAAGCCAAGGTCAAGCACAGAGAATCAGTCTAAGTCCAAAATGTGACCCAGAAGCAAAGTCATGAAACAGTCCAAAGTCTGGGATAGCCGCAAAGAGGAGTAACTAGAATGAGGAGCAAGGACAGAGAGCCACTGGAAGGCTCAAGGAAGCCTTATATTATCTGGCTTACCAGATTTCTTTTCTTCTTCTTTGATGATCACTCGTAGCCGAGTAAGATTGTCTTCCATAAATACGGATTTAACAATGAGTCCGTAAGTGTCTGTGGAGGCCAATTCTGGATCCACACGTCCTTCCACAGTGTGGACATTGGTTTCCAGGTGGGAGTTGATCATGGTGTGGATTTGCCTTCCTCGTAGCAAGTTTCTCCCTTGCGTCCTGAGTTCGAGTGTCTTCAAATCCCATGACACCTTTGGTGAAGGCTGTTCTCCAACTGGAGCGCTCACAGGCCAGTGTTTCCCAGTTGTCAGTGTTTATACTACATTTTTTTAGCAAGAGCCGTGCCACTACTCTGCGTCCATAGATTCATATTATGTTGCTACACATCAGCCTGAACCTTTAGGTGCTGGCATTCTTGAGGACGGTTTTCATCTCCTCCTCTGACTGTTCCAAGGCTTCTTAAGCAGGACTTGGGGATCCTCAGTGCTGGTTCCAGGGGACCCTGCCTGCTTATTTGCCCCAAGGTCCTTGGCTTGTGGAGTGTCTGGTTCATCCTCCAAGGACACAGTGCCTGTCACCAACTCAGGGCTAGGCATGGCAGTCTGTGGTTTGGGTCATGGTTGCATATTCCCATTTTACAGCTGGATAACTGAGACTGAGGGAATGTGGCTTGCCCGAGACAACCATTGAATGGCTGACTAAACCGGAACCTTGAACTCCCAAGTTCCGTCGCAGACCTAGAATTCCCAGTGTGGTTTAACAACCAATCCCTCTTCTCAGGGAACTCTGTGAATTGTAGCTGTGTGATAGGGAAAGGGGTCTCCTAGCAACTTTCAGCACCCTTAACAAACTACAGTTCCCAGAGTTCATTTTTTGGATGTCCACAACTAATTCTCTAATTCTTTTCTTAAAACCATCTAAAGCCATTGACCCTAAAGGACCACCAAGAAGCCCCTTGGGATCTGTTTGTGTTTCTTTATTTTACAAACCCTTGACATTGCTACACACGTCTTGCATGAGCGTTTGGCTTGCAATTATTATCTGCTTTGCGCAGTTCTGTAGATAGCACAAACTTCGTGCTTTAGGATGGGCAAAGTTTCGTTTTTGAAAAAGAGGGAGGGGTGGGGGGGGAACACCTCCTCTCCAAAAGCTTCAATAGCACATTTGGTTCTAATGCTGAAGCATGTGGCAACGATAAATAACATACAAGCGCAAACCTTCAAAGAGAAGTTGAAAATGCGAGTTTGCCCCTCTCCCTGTTGTGTGTTTGAGTTTTATTATCTCCTCTGCTGCAGTGTTGTGCCCCGCTGGTTTTATTGCTCCTGAGTTAATAATACTAATAATGAAAAAAAGAGGAGGTAGAGGATAAAGGGCATTAATTAAAAGCAGAGGTGTGACTTCCTTGATGTCCTCAGAATGGCAGAAGCTGTTCCGACAGGGGAGGCAGAACAGACCTTTGGAAAGGGAGGTTTGGTGAGGCCTGGGGTCTAACTCTAGCCACCAGAATTCGGATTTGGGGGCAAGGAATGGTGTAATGCGGCAAAGCAGAGCAAGGCCTTGGCTTGTACTCTCCAGATATGTAAGGGATTAAGGACTTGCATCATGAGCTGAACTGGCCAAAGTCTGACCTAACACTGGTTGTTTGGGACCCGGTGAAATTAGGAAACAAATGTGTTTCGATTTCGGAATTATTTGTATTGCATTGCACCCTGCCCATCTGACTGGGTTACCCCAGCCACTCTGGGCGGCTTCCAGCATATACATTCTTGACATCTGATGGGAGGGCATTTCATAGGGCAGGTGCCACCACTGAGAAGGCCCTCTGCCTGATTCCCTGTAACCTCACTTCTCGCAGGGAGGGAACCGCCAGAAGGCCCTCAAAGCTGGACCTCAGTATCAGGGCTGAACAATGGGGGTGGAGACGCTCCTTCAGTTATACTGGGCCAAGGCCGTTTAGGGCTTTAAAGGTCAGCACCAACACTTTGAATTATGCTCAGAAACATACTGAGAGCCAATGTCTGTCTTTCAGGACCGGTGTTACATGGTTCCAGCAGCCTCTCCCAGTCACCTGCCTAGATTAGTTGTAGTTTCCAAATAGTTTTTGCTTCCTTCTTTTGTTATTATATTTTTACACACACACCCCAAATTTCCCTCCAAGGAGCTAAAGTCAGCTTGTGTGATTCTTCACAACCTCACACCCACACACACACAACACAACAACCCTGTGATCCAGGTTAGGCTGAGGGAAGATGATGGGGTTGAGGTCACTCAGTGATCTTCATGGCCAATTGGGGATATGGCCTAAAGAAGGATACAAAACAGGTTGATGCATGCAGAGAAAATCTCCTTCCTGAATCAGCGACTGATTTAGACCAAAGAGGCTCACTTTGAGAGGGTTGCTTTGGGCCAATAAGTCCCCACAAAGAAAACAACATGCGTATTTTCTTTCTCTAGTTTGCCAAGGCAGTGAAGCATTTTGGGGAAGACGCTGGCAAAACGCAACCGGACGAGTTCTTCGGGATCTTCGACCAGTTCCTGCAGGCTGTGACCGAAGCCAAACAGGAGAATGAGAACATGAGGAAGAGGAAGGAGGAAGAGGAGCGACGGGCGCGCATGGAAGCCCAGGTGGGGATAATTGTGTAGGGTGGGGGGTCCCTCGCATGTCCTTGGCAGCCCATAGCTGAAGGGGGGGCCCAGGTGGCTCGATGCACCCATGGTTTTGACTCCATTTCAGACAGCTGCTTCACAAACGACACAAGCTATGCAAGTCAAGCTGTCGGTGCATCTAGTTGTTGGGGTGTTAAGTTGCCATGTGTCTGTCTTGGGATAACATGAGGGGTAGAGAAATTGCAAGAAAAATTGTGTGCAAAAATGAAAACCAGTAAAAATTATTGGGGGAATGCATAGGTAAAGGTAAAGGGACCCCTGACCGTTAGGTCCAGTCATGACCGACTCTGGGGTTGCGGTGCTCATCTCGCTTTATTGGCCAATGGAGCCAGTGTACAGCTTCTGGGTCATGTGGCCAGCATGACTAAGCTGCTTCTGGCGAACCAGAGCAGCGCACGGAAACGCCGGTTACCTTCCCGCTGGAGCAGTACCTATTTATCTACTTGCACTTTGACGTGCTTTCGAACTGCTAGGTTGGCAGGAGCAGGGACCGAACAACGGGAGCTCACCCCATTGCGGGGATTCGAACTGCTGACCTTCTGATCGGCAAGTCCTAGGTTCTGTGGTTTAACCCACAGCGCCACCCGCGTCCCATGGGGAATGCATACATTAAGACAAATGCACATGGACAAATTTCATGTGGGCTTAAAAATATATCAGAAGGTGATGCAGAAACAGGGCACACTCAGCTCAAGGATGGAGAATCTGTCGGTTTTGGTTTATCGCTTTTCCAGTGTTTTAAGTTACAGCATGTTGCTCGTAGGGTATGTCAAATCCCTGCCCATTAACCCTTCCTTTTCCCCTTCCCGATAGCTCAAAGAGCAGCGAGAGAGGGAGCGCAAGGCGAGGAAGGCGAAAGAAAACAGCGAGGAGGGCGGGGAGTTCGACGACCTCGTCTCGGCCTTGCGGTCCGGCGAAGTCTTTGACAAAGACCTGTCCAAACTCAAGCGCAACCGCAAGCGCATCACCAACCAGCTGGCGGATGGCAGCCGCGAGAGGCCGGTCACGAAACTCAACTTCTGAGCGCGCGTGTATATATATATATACATATATCTATATATGTATATATATATTTCAGAAGAAAACTCTAAACCAACCAACAGTCGTCTTGGAGGACCCCAGGTCTTTTTACCTTCTGCCTTGCCAGCCCATCAGTGGCCCTCCCTCCCTCATCTCGTCCTGCCTGTGCATGAATGTTTTCAATGGGAGCATGAGCGCAGGTGCGCTGCGCCCAAAGAGTCTGGTGGTGCGGCTGGGATTCGGAACTGTGTGCATGCGCGAGCGCGGGCGTCAACATGCACAGGCACTGCTTCCTGGATGAGTTCTCCCTTTTCTATCAGTTGCGGGAGGCGTGGGGGGGGCGCAAGCGCCGCCGCAAAAAGTAGCTTTCATGCTGTCTAAGCACAAGTGTCGGTGATCGAGAGAGAAAGAGAGGGGGAGGCGAAAACATCCCCCCCGAAACCACGGAAATGAGAGAGGCTGGTGGGCGATACCACTTGGGTCCGTTCTGGGGGGTCCTTTTATTTTGGGGTGGGGGGAAACAGCTTGGAGTTAAGAGGGGGGAAAGAAGTGCTGCTATTCTGCTACGTTAGCACAAGGGCGTTTTGACATGGACAGGCCAGCCTTGGAAACCTGTTGCCATTGAGGCTACAGGTGGCGGGAGACGTCCATTAGAAACAGCTCTTGTTCAGTCTGAACGTAGCATTGTTGGGGGAAAGCCGAGATTATTTTTTGTTTCTGTTTTCACTCAGAACTTGAACATCCCTTGTGGCTGTTGTGCCAGCTCCTTTGTGTTCCGTAACCCCCATTTTTTGGGGGGGGGAGTCGTGCTTCTGTTCCTTTCGAACAAGACGCACCCTTCTCTTTGGGAGCCTTCAGGGAACCAGCTGAAGGCAATCCAAAGGATTTTCTCATTGCTGTAACGACACCGATGTAGAATTCACTCGTGTGGGGGGTTTTTTTGCCTGAGACCAGTTGGTGGGGTAGGGGTGGGGATTACGGGGAGGGGGCTGGGTCTCTTCTTAACTTTTCGTTTTAACGGAAGAAAGCGTCTGTGTATTCATTATCGTCCGTTTCCCATTCCCCGTCCCGACAGGACAAACTGTATTCTCTGTAAACGTTGCTCAGAATTGGCTCCGTTCAGGCCAGTTTCACTGTAATGTACCCGGCCAATGCAGGATAGCTCCAGGAGCACCTTGGGCGTAATGTGCAAACTTTGGCCCCGATCCAGAAGAGCCTTTCCCGTGCATGGCAAGGGTTGGCTAATGAACTCTCGAGTATTCATAGCTGGGCTTTCCATTATGCAGCCTGCCCCCCTTCTCCTTTCCCCATCAGACAGACGGCCCTCTTAAGGCTGCCTCTGTTTTCAGATCTGTGCCAGAATGATGGGCATGGATCTTGGAAGGGCAACCATGCTTGCCGGGGGCATTGCTCCAGGGTTTCCCTTTTCCTCGAAAGAGGTTAGTAGGGAGTTTCTGCAAAGAAGGGGTCTGGGAGATGTTAGGGACCTAATGTATAGCGCAAGGGTAGCAGGAAAAAGGCCGCGAAATTTCTTGTTTCTTGCAAACGGGCTTTGCTGTTCATAGTGTTTTCCTCCTTGCAGATTTGTAAGAAATTTGTCAAGTTGTCAATCCGAAATCTCCTTAAACCCAGATTGCTCAGGGAGTAATTAATAATTTAAAAACGAAACAGTAATACAAAATATTAAAAAAAAAATTGGAAAAGTTAAAAAAAAAAGCCAATCTTATAGCGTGGCTTAATATCCTTAAATTATAGAGAATATAGAGGACTGTTACTTTCTTTCTTTTTTGCTTTTATTTATTTGCGGGTTTTTCTCTTAAGTGATTTTTATACCATCCACATCGTGATCCAAAACCGAACGGGGATTTTTGTGTGTTGTTGATGTTGCCGTTGTCATTGTTGTTTTCTCTTCTTTCCTGTGGAGGTTTTGAGTTGTGTTTTTTTCTGTTGCACTAGATAGCTGATGCTGTTTGAATTAGGTTTTTAATTGATTTGTTTTGCTTTGCTATTGTAAAGGATGTTAACTGGAGGGGGGCCGGGGGGCGTTCTCTGCCCCCACCCTTTCCCCCAGTTGTGTACTGTACAGCAAATGTGCGGATTTATATAGAAACGAGTTTGTACAAAATGCAGTTCCTGTTGCCCGGGATCCCCAAATCCCGATGCAACACGAAAGCTGTGAAGATCACACCAGCGAGAGCTGTGAAAGAGCTCTCTGTGTGTGCGTGAGTATAAGGGTGATCCCTTGCCTCTTTCCCCCTTGTTCTTACGATTTAGTTTTTCTTCATCGCAACTTTTTCGAAGGACCCACGTGTACTGATGGCTCTTCAAGTAGCTTGTCAACGGTAAGAATGCAAACGTCCGATACTCTGGAATTCTGCAGAGTGCGAGGCGTGCGAAGGCAGCACTTTGCTCGAAAAGTAAAATAAAAACCAAGTTGTTCATTACTGTTACTTAAACTAAAGTGCCTCTATTTTATATATATTTTTATTTGTAGCTGGGAGAAAATTTGGTCGGATATGGTATTGCTAGGGAGTTGACTTTCAAAATGGAGGGTGGGAGAGAGTTCAGACTGGTCAAAAGATTGCGTTAAAATGATTTGAGATTGGGGGGGGGGGAGAGAAAAACAATGCAGTGTGCTTTGGAATAGGAAAGCGCAGAAAGGGTGTCGTCGCTCACGAGGTTCAGTCTGGTCAAGGGATCTGCCCTGCAGCCTAACAGATTTAGAGGGGCATCTAAAAATTCATCAGGTTCTTGATCTGCAGGATAAGTCCTGGGGAAAGGAAGGTGCCTTTTTTGCAGTGGCGTAGCGTGGGTTGCCAGTGCCCGGGGCCACACGGAGGGGTGGGAGGGCAGGAAAAGAATGGAGTGCGCTTGTGCATTCAACTGACCAATGGCATCCGCGTCACCCAGCCACAGAGATAAAAAAAGAAGAGTTGTTCCATTGTCTGGAAAGGTCACTTCCTGGTTTACATGAAGAAGCCAAGCCCTGTGACAAAAGCACACAGTTGTATTGAGGCAGCACCGGGTGTTGAAATTTTGTGCCTGGAGCAACCGCCCACGCTATGCCACTGCTTTTTTTTTAACCTCTAGGACAACGGGATATTTCATTGGAGGAAGCGGGTTGTGTGGAACACCTTTGAGCAACAGCCATGTGTCCCTGCA
The DNA here is from genome assembly GCA_034642415.1 of Podarcis siculus. Classification (NCBI taxonomy): domain Eukaryota; kingdom Metazoa; phylum Chordata; class Lepidosauria; order Squamata; family Lacertidae; genus Podarcis; species Podarcis siculus. The sequence goes on from JAXCMG010000059.1 coordinate 7,629,950, forward strand.
CAGACCACCATGATGGACTTGAGACATCCTGCAGTTCTTTGTTCCATTATGAGAATCAAGACCCCCAATCTACTATTTCTGATTCTCCCAGTGGGCACATCCATAAGTGCGTCAAATGCTGGAAAACCCAGCATTCCCCACTTCTGCCACGGGAGAGGGGGCGCTTTGTGCAGTCTGCAACTGTGCCCCCCGCCTACATACTGCAAAACGGCTTCCTGTAGCTGAACCTCAAACTTCTGATTGGAATAAGAATTGCCTCATGCAAGCTTTCTTTGGGAGGGAGTTCAGTTGGGTCCGGCTCAATCGAAAGGAAAGTGCAAGGAAGCAATTTTGCCAAGTGCCTCCACCATTACACAAGCCGTTTCGCCATCCCACTGGAAGCGAGGTCATTGGGGATGTGGCCGCAGGAATGGGGCATGCAAAGTGACTGTTGCATCCTGAGCCTGTTCAGTCCAGTTGAGGACAAAGTCAGTGCCCTAAAGGAAGCTGTGTCAATCTTGGCATTGGTTTTGAAAGCTCACCCATAGTGGTTGCAGCTGCTAGCACCACGTTCCCATTTAGGCTTAGAGTAGACCTGGGCTCGGTAGTCGAATCCATCACGATGACCCGTTGCATAGTTGGGACTGTGAAGTCCTCTGGCATTTATTGCATTAAAAGCCACCCTTTCAGCTGGATCTTGACGGACTCTTGTCTGCGCTGTACAAAACATTGAAAGGTGAGTTTGTTACACAGCCTGGGTTGCTGGATCTTCCGGGATTTCCAGGGATCCACGCTGAGCTGATTGCAGATCGGGGGAAGCAAGGGCACCGGTGGGAAATCTTTCCTTGTGCTTCCAAAACCATTCTTGCTTTGCAACAAGCCTTGCTTGTTGGGCTACACTTGCCATTTCTTCTCGAGTTCTCATTTCCTAAACCATCTGCGTGCGGATGAAAATTCCATGTGCCATTTGTTGCAAACTTACATGTAGACTGGTGCTGGTGGACGTAGCCACTCTTGTGTTCTTGTTTTTCGTTTTATTTCCTCTCTGTGTCTCTCTCCTGGGTGTGTCATTCTAAAGATTTTTTTTTTCCAATTCATGCCAAAAAAAGAAAAGAGACAAAAAAGTGATAGTTTGTAAACTGAAGTATACTAATGTAGCTTAGTGGTAGCAAACCGTTTAGTGATTCCTAGGTGCAAGGATGTTTTTTAGCTAGCAGGAAATGCTGTGTATGTTATGAGACTGTACATTTTTCTTAAAAAACAGAAGAAGACGGCAATATGCAATAAAGAGTGTACATAACAATATGTGTGTGGAGGCTTATTTCTGGAGTGTGTGGTTAAAATTTATAATTGTTGTTGTTTAGTCATGTCTGACTCTTCATGACCCCATGGACCAGAGCACGCCAGGCACTCCTGTCTTCCACTGCCTCCCGCAGTTTGGTCAAACTTGGGGAATAGATGTTGTTGAACTACAACTCCTAACAGCCCCAGGCAGCCTGGCCAATGGGCAGAGGTCATGGGAACATCTGGAGGGCCACAAGCTCTGCCCCTCCCATTCTAGGGAAGAGCGTGTCTGAGAAAATTCCCAGTGGTCAGTGAGAAGTAGGGAGATAAAGCACAATCCATGACTGATCTGGTGTGGAAAGAAGCATTTGGGACCATTTAGTCCAAGTGTCATGGAATGGACACAGAGGAATGGTGGGAGGAACCAGCTGGGGAACCCCCAAGGGAAGAAGGTTCAGAGCCAGGGAAGTAGTGATGGGACAATGATGAGTGGTCAGAGGGAGAAGAGAGAGAAGACTAGGAAGAGGAGGTGTCAGAAGCTGAAGAGGTAACAGGTCTTAGTGAGCTGGGAGAGTCTGTGGCAGAGGACGGTACAGAAGCAGAGGCTAGAAAGAAAGGAGAGTGGCAGAGATGAGGCAGGCTGGTGAAGAGGCACGAGTGTCTCCACCTCCTGCTGCAACAAGCTCCCTTCCTCTGACTCCCAGATCCAGAAGAGGCATGAAAAGAGCGGAGGATAAGTTAACTTCATGCAGGTGCAGTCTCAGATTGCATGGGGAAAGCCTTGAGGAGGAGAGGACTTAGACAGTTGTGGGAAGGCGGGGACCTTCAGTCTCCACAGCTGCTTCATAGGGGCAAGACCTACTGAAGAAGAATGGTTCTTCTCATGAGGACTGCCACTCCTATGCAGATCCTGCTTTTTCTAATAGAGAGTTAACTCCACTTCATTTGATTTACTGCTGGCTCATTCCCAGCACATCTTCAGTGCACGTGTGTGAGCATCCTTCCCTTACAAAGATAAAATGCTTGTGGATCCTCATCTGTCATGGATGCTTTGTTTGAGATTCCTGCATTTTAGGGCTTTGGACTAGCTCACCCTCAGAGTCCCTTCAAACTCTATGTTGCCAGTCCCACGATGGGTCACACACACACACACACACACACACACACAAACAGGAGCAGATGATACACACAGGTGAACTAACAATCATAACTTCCCCTCCAACCCAATCTGGATCCATCTGCCCAGCATTTAAGCCGAGTCATCCAACATTATGCTGAGTAAACAGGCAGCCCACAAATGGCTGGGCAAATTGGTACACCGCGAGTCAGCACTGAAAAGAAAATGCATTGCCTCTCGGCCATACCTTGAGGGCCTTCCACAAACGATGCCACCCGCCACCAAGTATTTTACACAGCGATCACCGTTGTGTGGAAAAAATAGTGAGGATGTAAAGTGTGAGTTGCCAACCTTTGAGGAACCAATGGGCAAAGTTGGAGGTTTGCAAAAGTACTATGTCTGCCTTGATGGTGTGGCAGGAGGGCCTCCATGTTGGAGAGGCTGTGTCAGTGCAAACAGAAACTAAGCTGGAACAGCAAACAGTCTCTCACGCACTCTGAAATTACGAGGGGATTGTTACCTGATGTCTGGGACCGTGTTGAGGAGGGCTGCACTGAGGAGGACTGGCGGGAGGCTCCCCTGATCCTGATTCTTCCCAGGAGCAGGAGGACAGCATAGATTTGGAACAGTGGTTTGCAGAGGGGCATAGCTCAGAAAGCAGAAGCTGGGAAATACTGGATGGGGAACAGCCAGCAGAAGAAACACTGGAAGAGAGAGAGTTAAAAGATTCACAATCTCTGGATAGCATTCACCCCCCCCCCCTTTTCCAAAGTCACAGAGAGCTCAGAAAGTCTCAGAACAGAAAGCGCAGAAGCTCAGATTACAAGACATAGGAGTGACGTAGATTAATAGGGACGGGGGGTGAGCCTTAATTGGGAGCACCGCCATTCTGGGTTGATGCTTTATTTTGCCCTTCGCTGTGTTTATTAAAGAAACCAACTGGTAAGAATTCCTTTCATTTGATCTGCTCATTTAGGGCCACAGGGGAGGTAACTGATTCCCCGAAGCCTGACACCTGAGACCTTTTCACAGACACCACAGGAGGTATTGGCAGAGCCACTGGTGCCCACAGATGCCATGTTGGCAACCCCTGAAAAATCTGAATGTGCGGCTTACATTCTTAACCACCTGTGCTTGTGTGTGGCCACGTCAGGAGGGCTCAACAAAATGGTGCATCCAGACCCAGAGTCTCAGCTGCTGCTGAAGATGAATTGCCCATGAAAGATAACCTGTGTGAAATTGCCCTGCACGTTTCAGGACAGCCGCAGATGGTTTCAGGCCGGCAAAACCTGCCTATGATGGGAGCTTTCTAAAGTACTTCTGGAAAGCTTGCAACAGGCTTAGGTGACGTCTTCTCCCATCTGCAGCCTGATCAGATTTTTATGTCTTCCGCCGGAAGCTGTTTAGTCCTTGCATTGTAAAGCTAACCAGTTTAAGATGTCTTCTTTATTTTCCCTTCCACCCCTCTGTGACCCTGCACACAGTCGCACTGCGAGGGCTGCTAATTTGATTCAGCCCCTGGATCGTCTCACGGGAACCTATATTTCCTGGGGGGGGCAGTGATGTTGCTGGTTTGCAGGACGCGTGATCCCTGCACAAACTGCTGTTGCAAAAGCCAGCTGGGCTGGCTTATTTCACAGGTCAGTTGGCAACCTTCTCCCATGCTTTGGGGCTGCATTTCACTCTGGAGTCCATGTCAATGAGCCAGGAACAATTTCCTCCTCCTTTTGAGTGGTCACATGCGGGCACATCAAATGACTTGATCCCTGGGAACACAGGAAACTTCTGTGCCCTGCCATTGGTCCGGGTAACTCATTCTTGTTTGCTGCAGGGCAGCTGGATCTGCTTGGAGAGAGAGATCTTCCTCTCACTTGCCCTATGGGCCAAATTTGACAGGTGGGCAGAGCAATCCATCTATCAGCTACGGTGGCATTAGAAGCCATTGGGCTTGGGAACGGCTTTTATTTTCTCTTTGGCTTTGCAAGCAGCCACGATCTAATCTGTATGGCCATAAATCCATCATACGCAGCCCCTGCCAAATCTGCATCCCCAAGGCCCTTCCAGGAGAATTGTGTTTCTCCCAAGCGCAGACTCAGAAGAAGGTGTACATTAAAATAGGAGAGGATTTCCTCCACAACTTCCTTTAATTTCTCGGGAGAATCCTCCGTGTTGGTTGCAGAGCTTGGGAAGATTCCTTGACCACCCGCTTTCTTTTCCTCCTTTCTTTTTAAAAGAGACTAATTTAATCAAGATTGCGCAGAGATTCCTCCTATTGCATGGAGTGAAAAGCAGCAGCTCCATCTACTGGTTCAAAGTCTCCTTCCTTCCGCACCTTCACCTGTGCCGCTTGCATCTTTCTGGCGGTTGCTACATCAGAGTCCTTTTAATAATACCGAACAGATAGCTAAAAAATCAGTGTGGGTCTCACTTTACAGATTAACATATGCAAAACAACAATACAATACGCCACCCCGAAGTAAATTTAGACAGTGGAGTAAGTGGCAAAGTAGCTGTGGGTGGAAGTAGCATTTTTTTGTTTTCTATGAGAAATGTTGTGGCTCAGTGCTTAGGGCGTCTGCTTTGGGTTTTGCATGCAGACAGCTGCAGGTTCAAACCTTGGCATCTCCAGGTAGAGTTCCTTTCTGAAACCTTGGGCAGTCGCTGCCAGTCAGTGCAGACAATATTGAGCTAAAAGGCAACTTCTTAAGATTCCTGGAAGCAGAGCAAGTTGCTCAAAACAGGCAGGTGGTTGACTTCACATGTTATCCTAAGGCAGTTCATAGTATGAGAATTACTGTATGGGACAAAAATGGCAAACAGAGGAAAGACCAACAAATTTTAGGCAGCAGGTTATTTTAAAAAAATACACTTGAATAGATCCTTGCTGGTCAGGCACCCAAAAACATTTGGGAAACTCCTGCAAAGAAATAAAGGAGTAAAAGCTTTGTGTTGTATCCAACACTGTAGGAGCAGTGGCCCAGCTCCGAGGGCCTTCTGGCGCTTCCCTCATTGCAAGAAGTGAAGTTACACAGGCAGAGGGCCTTCTCAGCAGTGGCGCCCTCCCTGTGGAATGCCTTCCCATCACATGTCAAGGAGATAAATAACTATACACTGGTACCTTGGGTTACATATGCTTCAGATTACAAACTCTGCTAACCCAGAAATAGTACCTCGGGTTAAGAACTTTGCTTCAGGATGAGAACAGAAATTGTGCTCTGGCGGCACAGCAGCAGTAGCAAGAGGCCCCGTTAGCTAAAGTGGTGCTTCAGGTTAAGAACAGTTTCAGGTTAAGAACAGACCTCCGGAACCAATTAAGTACTTAACCCGAGGTACCACTGTACAACATTCTGAAGATATCTTAAGGCAGCCCTGTATTAGGAAGTTTTTAATGCTTGGTGTTTAGTTGTGTTTTTATATTATGTTGGAAGTCGCCCAGAGTGTCTGGGGCAACCCAGTCAAGATGGGGTGTAAATAATAAAGTATCATCATCATCTCCATCCTAAATTCTTCCTTAATAATGAGCATCAGGCAGGCATCAGGTATTTAGGAAGGTGCCTGCTTCAAACTCACGTGGGCTTTCCATGAGAACTGATCCAGCCATGTTAATGTATAAATCTGATCTTCCAATTTATGGTGCAATTTGTATTTGTTAAGCTAATGCTATTTTAGGCTTCATAAACTGAAGTCTAGTACCCTGATCAGGGGAAGTAATAGTAGCACTATATTCTGCCTTGGCCAAACCACAACTGGAATACTGTGTCCAGTTCCGGCACCACAGCTTAAGAAAGATATTGACAAGCTGGAACATGTGCAGAGAAGAGCGACCAAGATGATCAAGGGTCTGGAAACCAAGCCTTAGGAGTTAGTTATGTTTAGCATGGAGGAGACGGTATCTCTGAGAGGTGATCCTAAAATCATAAAATTGGAAGAGATTCCCAAGGGTCATCTAGTCCAACCCCTGCAATGCAGGAATCTCAGCTAAAGTGTCCATGACAGGTGACCATTCCCCCATCAAACAGTTCTTACAGTCAGAAAGTTTTTCTTAATTGAAATCTCCTTTCTTGTAACTTGAAGCCATTGGTTTGAGTCCTAGCCTCTAGAGCAGGAGAAAACAAGCTTGCTCCCTCTTCCATGTGACAGTCCTTGAGATATCTGAAGATGGCTCTCGTACCTCCTCTCAGTCTCCTCTTTTCCTGGCTAAACATACCCAACTCCTTCAAGCGCTCCTCATAAGACTTAGTTTCCAGGCACTCAATCATCTTGGTTGCCCTCCTCTGCACATGTTCCAGCTTGTCAACATATGAGAGCCATCTTCAAATATCTGAAGAGTTGTCATATGGTGGATGGAGCAAGCTTGTTTTCTGCTGCTCCAGAGGGTAGGACCTGAACCAAAGGCTTCAGATAACAAGGAGATTCCAACTAAATATTAGGAAGAACATTCTGATAGTAAAAGTTAAACGGTAAAGGTAAAGGACCCCTGGACGGATAAGTCCAGTCAAAGGCGACTATGGGGTCATGGTGCTCATCCCACTTCAGGCTAAGGGAGCCGGCGTTTGTCCACAGACAGCTTTCCAGGTCATGTGGCCAGCCTGGCTAAACCGCTTCTGGCACAACAGGACACCGTGACGGAAACCAGAGCACACGGAACGCCATTTACCTTCCCGCAACAACAGTACCTAATTATCTACTCACGCTGGTATGCTTTTGAACTGCTAGGTTGGCAGGAGCTGGGACAGAGCAACAGAAGCTCACCCCGTCACAGGGATTTGAACCACTGACCAGCAAGCCCAAGGCGCTCAGTGGTTTAGACCACGATGCCACCCGCTAGTGTATATTAGCTAGTGTATGCTAGCTTATTGCACGATTAAATAATCACATTGTTTCACCTACTTTTGCTTCTGATTCCATTGCCCACTGGTATATGTGGCCCCCAAAATCTTTTCCAGAGAGGAAAGTGGCCCCCAGGATGGAAAATGTTCCCTACTCCCTGTTGGAAGGAAATACTTTGTGCTCCTTTGCCGGGGGGGGGGGCAGGACCCCCAAGCACCTGCTTTATTTCTCCTCTCGCGAAATAAGGTAACATCACACTTACAAAAGATGATATATACATAGAGGGTCTTTGTATTTGTAACAATTTCACGCAGAGCAGGGCAAACAGTTCAGTTAAGGCCTCTGGGGAACACATGGAAATAACTTATCCACCAGCTGTGCCCTTGGTGCCACGGCACTGGCAGAATGGATCATGGGCTTTGGAGTCCCAGCTTTCACCTGAACCACAGTCCCACACACCTAGGCTCACTTGGCCACAATACAGATCCGCCCCCTTCTTTTTAACTGCCCCCCAAATGTTCAGGGGGCACAGCTGGGGCTTCTGCTTTTCTCCTAAGTGTGAAGAATATCGTGAGAGCCCTGCTGTTTGAGGCCAAGAGGCCAGCACTTGATTCTTATGGCTGCCAGACGGATGGCCACAGGAAGCTTGTAAGCTAGACCTGACTGCAACAGCACACTGCCCACCTGCAATTCCCAGCAGCTGTCCTTTAGAGTCATACTGCCTCCAGCGGTGGCATGGGGACATAGAGCCATTGTAGCTAGCAGCCATGGATAGCCTCATCAGCCATGGAAGGGGGATGCAAAAGGTTCATGATTTTTGTAGGGCGGTGGGGGGTTGATAAGCACTGAAACAGGTCAGTTGTGATGAGAACGGGGAATCCTGCAAGTCACAAGTGACAACCTCACCTGCTGATGCAACAAGGACACCAGAAGAGCTGCCTGCCTCCACACCTAGTGCCGCTTGTGATTGCAAAAAAATGGGGGAGGGTGTGCAGAGACTGGCACAACAGACCCCTAAGGAGCACCGGAGCAGCCCAAGAGGGAACCAGCCCCTCTGCAATGCTCTGCTTTCTGGTCTTTTTAATGTAAGATGTTTTAATGTGCCAAGTTGGGCGAGGCTGTGCTCAAACCTTCCACGCTTGCTATTCAAACAGCTTGGTGCTCTCTCTCATTGCTGCCGGGGTGGTGGTGTCTAGCCAGGTTTTTTGTCCCTGGTGATGCCTCCTGGGGGTTGCCCTTTAAGGTTCCCAGCCTATGTGTTTGTGTACACAAATGTGCATGTGGGGGGGGGTCAAACGGGATCTTTGACGTGGGTGAAATAAAGCCTCGTTTCGCCCTGCACACAAACACACACCCCTTTTCTCTCATACCTCCATAATTTATGATTAATACCCTGCCCAACTGGCTGGGATTTCCCTGCCACTCTGGGGGGCTTCCAACAGAATATTAAACAGAATAAAACATCAAACATTAAAAAATTCCCTAAACACCTTAACAATCATCAAGGACCTGCCTCACCCAGGGAGAAGGACTTGATGAGGTGTCACAGCAAGTTCAGCGAGGGGCATAGTTTCCTGAGCGGAGGGCCAGGAGAGTCGCATGTGGCCCTCGGTTCCCTCAAGCAAACTCTGCTCACTTTCTCTCCCTTCAGCTCAGTGCTGGGCTCCTGATGAGGCTCAGCCAGTTTCTTATACACCTTTTAATTCCCATGTCCTAAGGACACGGAAAGAAGCAGCACCCACATCCCCTTTCTTGCAACAGCTGCAGCGATTTTACAGATCAGCCAAGGGAATAGTTGGGCTTGTCCAAACTCCCTCTCGTCCTGCTGCTTCTCCCACCTGCTTCGGGGGGGGGGGTGCTCTTTAGAGCGAAGTCGGAGCAAATGGCAATTTGGGCTTTCTCCAGATTGATGTTTGTCCAGGCCCATGCCTAGAAATCTGCTCAGACCCATGTTTTCTAGGCACAGGGCAAGAGAAAGAGTGGATGAGCCCAGAGACTGATTGGGAAAGTCCTGGGTTTCAAAAAAAGACACAGGATTCACAGTGGCGCCTTTGATTCACAGCACATCCTTCCAGTCTCTGTAACAATGTTCCAGTTGTGATGATGAGGCTTCTGAGCACTTGGCTTTCCCGGCCTAGCCATTAGGCCAGCTCTGGTCCACCTCTGACAGTGTTTCACAGGCTGGTATCAGCAGCGCCCGTTTTTCCTTGCTGCAAGCCGCCTTCGGAAGCAGTGTCCGGCCACCCATCCCGGCAGAAGAGCAGTGCCGGGTTCCTGCAGGCCCACACCCCCAATTCCCCTCCGCTGGCTGGGCTGGAGGAGGTGAGGGTGCTCCCCACGGTGCCTCCGCTTCCATGGCTAGCATACCGCTCCGCCCGGCTCTTGCCCTCCAGGCGGCGGCCTTGGGTGGCAGCCAGCGCCACCGCAGCCACGTTGCCCCTCGTCCTGTACCCCCCTTCCCGGTTGCGCCCGAGCAGCATGGCGATGTTGGGGTTCCGGGCGGCGTAGATGAGGGGGTTGATGGCTCCGTTGGCCCAGGCCATCCAGCAGGCCACAGTGTCCACGGCGGGCGAGAAGGAGACGTGCCCCGTGGCGGCGGCCAGGCCCAGGACGCAGTAGGGCCCCCAGCAGCAGATGATGGAGACGATCATGATGAGGACCGTGGTGGCTGTCCGCATCTCCCCGTAGTAGCGCAGCAGGTGCCCGTAGGTGGTGAGGGGGCGCACCCTGCTCTCCGAGCGCCGTACTGCGCGGCAGATGTTGTAGTGGCAGAAGCACATGAGGGCGAAGGGCAGCAGGTAGCACAGGACGATCAGTGCGGCGCCGTAGGGGGGCCCCAGGCGGGAGGACCCCCAGGGCAGGGCATACATGCAGTGGTAGGCCTCGGGCCCCGCTTCCTCCTCCTCTTCCTCGTCCTCCCTCCGGCCCAGCAGGTACCAGGGCCCCGAGAAGCCCAGCGCGGCCAGCCAGACGGCGGCCAGGAGCTGCGCGGCCCTCCGACGGCCCATTTTGCGCCTGGGCTGGCGCACGATGGCGCAGTAGCGGTCGAAGGAGAGCAGCGCCATGGTGAGCGTGGCGGCGATGCCCAGGCCGGCGTGCGCGGCGGCGCTGGCCAGGCAGAGGCGCGGCCCGAAGAGCCAAGCCCCGTGGGGGCGCCCGCTGAGCAGGCTGGCCAAGGCGGGCGGCAGGCACAGCGCGGCGCCCAGCAGCTCCGACAGCGACAGCGACAGCACGAAGGCGTTGGTGACCGTGCGCAGAGGCCGGTGCCGAGCGATCACCACCACCACGGCGCCGTTGCCCAGCGCCGACAGCGCGAAGATCAGCAGCAGCAGCAGCGCCTGCGACGCCAGCGACGCCCCGGACCAGCCCCACGACGCGTCCGCCTCCGACGGGGCCTCCGGCACAGGCGCCTGGCCGCCGCCGCCGCCGCTCTCGTTGCGCCCCGGCGCCGAGCCGTTGATCAGCAGCGGCAGCGCGGATCCCTCCATGGCCAGGCGCCTTCCCGGCGGGGACTTAAGGCGCACTTGGAGAGCCCCGGGCGCACAGCTCCATCTGGGGACTCTGCCCTCTGCTCCTCACCGGCGCGTCTGGTCTGGCCCCCGGCGCGAAAGGCAGCTGGAGGCGCCGGCCTTCGGGATCGTTGCCCGGCCTCCTCGTCGGAGGGGAAGGGGGCGCCTGGCGGGGACGCTCCTTGGGTGGCGCAGCCTCCGCTTGCCGCAGAGGCGCGGGATTGCTTCGGCGCTCGCTGCGCGCCCGGCGCATCTCTCGCTCTCTGCCGCGTGGCAGAGAAACCTTCGGGGGCTCGGGGAGTCGCTGACGTCTCCGCAGTCGGTTGCCCCGGGAAACCACGATGGCGCACACGCCGGAGAAGCCGGCAGCCGCGGCGACGACCCCATTCTCTCCCCCGCCCGCCCCAAACGCCCTTCTGGCCCCTTCTTTTCTGCCGAAAAAGGACAAGCCGCCGTGCGGACGGGTCCATGCATTTCTTCCTGGACGGCTGCCTCCTTCATGAGCTTCTTCCCGACAGCGCAGCTTCTCGCCCGTTGCGGCATCTTTTTGGATTTCTGCGCATCGCGAGGGAGGGGGCGTTTGCTGTGCCAGGCAAGCGCGCAGGGGTCAAGTGTGCAGATCCTTGCGGATGGGCGAGAAAGGAGACGTTTGTAAGATCGGGCAGCAGGCAGGGCAGAGATTTTAAAGGGCTCCTGCGCTGTTTAGAGTTGCCACCTGTTAGAGGCTCAAGAATACAAACAGCGCCCGACACACGGAAAAGGAGGGAAGCCTCGCCATAGGGTTCCCTCTCTGCTAGGAAAAGCATTCGTTCTTGCAGACCTTGGAGGAAGGTGACACACAAGAACTAGATGGAGCAAGGCCATTGGTTCATCCAAAGCAGAAGCAGCTTTTTCATTCCCTTCGATAACCATGTCAAGTGAGGGGTGGGGGCAGACCAAGGGATGCGATTCCTAACTTTTCTTCGGAATCTAACAAATAGCATTTGTTCAGTAGGCTAGGCCAAGTCCAGCCACATACACCCAGAGGTCTTAATGCATGCACACTCATTTCTTTGTCCAGGAAAGTTCAGTCTGCAGCAACCCAAAAAGCACTTGAGGGGTGCAGTCTGGGGAGAGGATGGAGGCTGCCAACAGTCCCAATGGCCAGATACAGAGGAGTGAAGGGACATATTTTGGCCTCCAGGCCTGGGGTTCACCACTGCTGCTGCACAGTCTCCGCTCAGCCCTGGGTGACCAAATGCAGCGTTTTGTGAAGAGGTAAGTTAAAGCAGTGCAGCTTTTTTCTTACCGTTGCACAACTGGAGCTGCCAGTCTCCGTGTGCAGTTTGCCAGCCCCCCCCCCATTTTTCCACGCAGACAATAGTTAGAATGATGGGAGCTGCAGTTCAGCAACAGCAGCAGGTTCCCCACTCCTGTTCTAAGCCAAACAGTCCCTCAACTTTTACTAGGCATGGAATACAGCTCGGAAATGCAATGATGGTCATCAGAAGGACATGTGGCTGAGCAGGTTTGCTATTAATTAGACAGGGCTCTGAGGTCAATGAAATTATTCCAACACTTTGAGTACAAAGGATTTTCTCAAGCCGAAGACTTCAAAGTGTTCTGAATAATTCATGCAACCCACACTTGGGAAGATGCTATCCTGATATGAAGTACCAAACAGTGCAATGATAGAGGTGTATGTCTCAGCTGTTCCTTCTTAAACAGGTTTTTGGGGTATTCAGAGAAACCTGCAAAAATCTATTTAACCAGACGTACAGCAGGACACCCTAGGTAAGAATGGCTGCATCATACTATTTTCAAACCAAACTATTTTTGTCACCAATGAAGGTCACAACCTAAATCAGTTGCCCTTGACACTCTTAAGGAGGCGATGTTTAATTTTTTATTACAGATAGAAAGCATAGTGTTGTTGCTGTTTAGTCGTGTCCAACTCTTTGTGACCCCATGGACCAGAGCATGCCAGGCACTTCTGTCTTCCACTGCCTCCCGCAGTTTGGTCAAACTCATACTGGTAGCTTCAAGAACACTGTCTAGCCATCTCGTCCTCTGTCGTCCCCTTCTCCTTGTGGTCTCCATCTTTCCCAACATCAGGGTCTTTTCCAGGGAGTCTTCTCTTCTCATGAGGTGGCCAAAGTATTGGAGCCTCAGCTTCACGATCTGTCCTTCCAGTGAGCACTCAGGGCTGATTTCCTTCAGAATGGATAGGTTTGATCTTCTTGCAGTCCATGGGACTCTCAAGAGTCTTCTCCAGCACCATAATTCAGAAAGCATAGTATGATGACATAATTCTTTATATTATTTTACAAGGTGGGGCTGCAGCATGCTTAGTATTCCACTTAAAAACAAAAAGCCCTAAGTGGTTTTACATAAGACAATATAAAATATTAACTAAAATACTGATAAATTTAAATGTTAAAACTAAAGCATATTTTAAATGAAGCTTGTGGTGTGGAAGTCATACCTTCTTCCTCTTTTGAGAATCAGGATTCCAGAGCTTGACTTATTGCTAGAGTCTGTTACAGGAAATTACTTATAACATGTTCTTTAATCAGGTGCCTGTTGATATCCCAGGAACTTCACACAAAGAAGGGAAATGTTAAAGTATTGAATTCACACATTTATACCTGCACTGCAGCATTACAATAAAGGTTAAAGAAGTCTGGCAATGAAAGCAGCATGAAGAGACGTAACAGCCATCAAAAAGGTCTAAGAAATGTTACATACAAATTCTGTAGCACTTTTAATATCAAAATGACTAGACCAGGTGAGTGAGCCTGTGGGGTTGGAGAAAGGGGAAGAAACCTCCATCCCTTACCTGCTTATCAGTCTTGACCAGGCTACTGCTAGTAACAGGAACAAGCATTTATATATGTATCTTGGTAATCTTTACAACAACTTTGTAAAGCATGTCAGTATTATCATCTTCCTACTGAAGATGGGGAGGGCATAGACTTAATAGGGCCTACCTAAGGCGATCAAATGAACCTGCTACTTCACAGTTCATTCTTAAGTCATAGTACCACACTATCTCCTATTACATTTTATATACAGACAAGGAGCTTCAGAATCACTTTGGTGAAACTGAATGAGAGCCTTAATCACCAGTAAGATAGAGGGTAATGCCAGCAATTAAAAGAAAGCAAAATACACATATCAAAGTAAACAGGGTTATTGGAAGCAGCATAGTAGCACAGTCACTTAAGAAAGAAACCATATTTCAGTGGGTCCTCCTCCTCAAAAGTGAAGGTTGACATTCCAGTATAAAAGGATTCTCCAGAGACTTCTACAATAACAGCATTGTGGTCACCACATTTGGTTTCCTGGGTCAAAAGAAAATGCTTCAGATTAATTAGGAAGAATACACTGGTATACTTACAGCACAAACATTTTTAGGCAGCATCTGAATACATGTGATGATGTATACATCTAAACTAAAGTGACAATGAAAGAACAGAATATAAAGCCAGCATTTAAGGCTTAAATTGTTTACATTATGTTTTAAGCAAAAGTGAGGCAATTTACTAAAAGTAATAAAAACCATTAATCATTTGGTCCTAATTCATATAATGGCATCATGATCTTATAACCAGATCAGTTTTTCTTGGCTTCCTGAGAGCATTTCATCCACAAATGAAGTAACCCTACTCACTTGTGAATGCTGGAAGAATTCAAGCTATCCGACTGAACAAGACCCAGGGCACAGCAAAGCCACCAGTCCATCACATACTTTTTATTTTTCTAAATTACCAAAGATAAATGCTTGGCGCTTGCCTTTATTGCTTTTCCAGTGAACAGGGAACCAGTTGTACTGCTTCTGAAGGTCCTGGTCTGGTTCAGCTGAATGAGTCCTTTATGGTATTGTAGAGCAATGCGAGCTGTCACACCCGACCCGGTAGGACTTCGGTCAACCTAGTTTGGAGAGAAGCAGACGTCTTTTAGATGCATCATTCAGAAATGCAACAAATGTAATTAACGACTTTTACTTTTTTAAAAGGTGCACGTGCCTGAATTATGCTATTCAATATTAAAGAGAGAAAGTGGCCATGTGCACCCAGAAACTTAAAAGCTACCTAGAACAAATTTTCCCAACCTTTTTTTGACTGTGGCCCTTCTGACTTTATTTCCTGTCTCTCCCCATAGGCGTAGCCAGGGGGGGCGGCAGGGGACAATTGCCCTCCCTCAATAATTAAAAATCAATACAAATCTGAGTTTCTGCCCCCCTAACAAAAACCTGCCCCCCTAACAAAAATCCTGGCTATGCCCATGCCCCCTCCCCGTCCTATTGGTAGAAAGGTAGCTATTTAAATATTTTGTTTGTACAATTACATAGAATGATTGGAACATAATGAAATATTGTTGAAGCAGAAAAACACACAATCATGGAGCTGAAAGGAACCCCAAGGGTCATCTTTCTAGTCCAACCCCCTGCAATGAAAGAAACTCAGCTAAAACATCCATGACAGGTGGCCATCCAACCTCTGCTTAGAAACCTCCAAAGGAAGAGTGCAGAACCTCCTGAGGGAGATCCATCTTCCATGTACTATAAAAAGTAAACAACACCTATTTGACCCATTATTTGACACAGAGGGGAAAACCTACAGATACAGTCCAAAAGGCACACAGGGAGTTCTGTATATATGGGAGAATTTTAAAAAGCAAGTGATCCTCACTCACCTGGTGCAAGAAGTTGGAAGTTGCCTAGCTCCACAACAGAAGCCTAGTCTTTCTTTTTTCCTGGCCAAGATGGTAGATACATTTCACCATCAAGCATCATCTGGGTCAATTTGTCAGGCCGGGAAATATTTTGTTTCTTTCTCGATTCACTTAATTTGTCAATCAGATCCTGGACTTTGTTACTCAGTTCTACGTTCCTAGCTCTATACAGCTCCTAGAGTCTCTCAGAACTTAAGAGCTGTATAGAGAAAAGAATGCAGAATTGAGTATCCTACAGATATGCTGCCTTTTCCTTTTCTCTACTACAAATACAAATTGGGAACCCCTGTGATGAAAAGGGGCAAGGTGGAACTTCTCTTGCACAGTATTCTCTACCTGTGCATCTGCAAACACACATATGTTGCTTGTTGGTTCATCACTAAATGCATCTTTCCCATCTGTCAGGATAGTCCCATAAATGAAAGCCGTGTCTTCAATCTCAGGATGGTGAACTTTGAACTAGAAGAAGAAAACAGAAAATGGCATCAGATAAATGCAACAAAATAGCAATAATATAATAAGGACCTCACAGACTATGTGCACATCTTGTATTATTATTAAGAGGATGTGCAGCTCAGGAGAAGGAATTGACAGTCTCTTCGTAGTACGGGAACCACGTGCTTAAAGACCATCTAGGTCCCATTGCTCCTAGCTAGCAAAGCCAATGGTCAACAATGATCATAACTGCAGTCCAAAACATCTATAGGGTGCCATGTTGGCTACCCCTGGTCCAGGTCCTTACAATATGCCTTGAGGCCAAGTTTGTACAGATGTTAGGAGGCTGCTGCACTTGTTTTCAGTAACCTCCCAATGAGGATACAGCAGCTTCCATGGAATTATCATTGAGGAGATCACAGTTCGGTTTCTGCTGGAGACTTTTCTTCGATTTCTCTCTCCCTCTCTCTCTCACACACAGCCTTCTCCCTAGCACTGAACACCCCAGTTCCCACTCCCAACTGCTCCAAAGCATCTCACTATATGAACAGCAAACCACTTTTAGATACTCAAGAGTGGACAAGACTGCATAAATCTGTTTCTAAGACAAAGCTAGTCAAAGTGATTTCTGTCTAACAAAATAATGTATACATTATATTGACAGGATTATGGAAAAAGATTAGCTTCCCACAAAAAAACAGGACTTTGATATTTTTTAACAATCAATGCATGATTTGCATCAGCTCCATTTGGAAGAAAGAAACCTTATTCACAATATTATGCAGTCTGCCAATCAGGCTTGTAAACAGTAACTTAGTAATCTATCTGAAGAAGTGTGTATGCACACGAAAGCTCATACCAAGAGCTAACTTAGTAATCTATCTGAAGAAGTGTGCATGCACACGAAAGCTCATACCAAGAACTAACTTAGTTGGTCTTTAAGGTGCTACTGGAAGAAAAAAATTTTTTTTGTTTTGACTATGGCAGACCAACATGGCTACCTATCTGTAATTAGTAATCTATGGCAAGGAAGACTTGCTTCTAAGTGAACTTGAAGAGGCATAACAACACTGGTTTTCTTTGTTTTACGTTACAAATAACTAATATAGGCAATATATGAACAAGTAGATTAGTAATTTAAAGACATTTAACTTATAGATTTATTTAAAAATATATAATTTAGTTATATTGTACAATACAGAAAAATCTGACTATACCTGAGCCTTTACTGCTTCAGTTACTGCAGATGCTGCATCTACTAGATCCCTAATCCTTGAAGAAGAAAGATCAAGTCCCAATCGATCAGCACTAACAAATGCATAGAAAGTGCCACCATATCCAACATCCACAACTACTTTTCCATAGCCAGGAACATCAACGGTTAAATCTAATAATCAAGAAAAGGACATGGCATTACTGCAAATAATTCACGTTTCCCCTCTGTAATCTGTTCTGACAACCGCTCACCCCAAACAATAGTGCCTATCTACCTATTACGATGACAGTAATATCAGTTAAGAATGCTGAAAAGCAGTCTGGTAACTGAAGACTAAGGGAGCAATGCAAATCCCAGATCCGCTGGGATGAGTGAGGTATCTGGTTCAACCAGCCTATGCTGGCATAAGCACATTCCTGCTCAGCCTGAGAGATGCCAGCATAACTCCCTCAGGACAGCACAGCTGGCTGAGACCTATGGCAGCAGAAACCCTGAAGAATGGGTGTTCTGGGGGAGAGACTGGACAGGGGGACTTATATCAGGGGGACTGTATCCTAATCTGGCAACCAGCAGAATTTACACTGGAAAAACGGTGGAATAAGTCAATCTCTATAAAGGTTTGTCTTTCCTCTACCAGGCTTAGGCCAATTCAGGCAGTTAGTAGCCTTGTTACTGAACAGCTTGGAATAGGGGTGATTTATGCCAGCTTAGTTTAAACCGGTTTAAATTCTGGCTTCCTATAGTTAGGTCTGCTCCTTAAGAGTAATTAATCGAGCACCAGTCATGAGAACCTTTTTACCATCCTGCAAATTAACATAGACTTCTTTTTCAGGCAGCACAACAGAGACACAAACTATTAGGATCCCCCAGTAACTTAAAGACTATTATTTGAAACAAGTGGAACAACATCGTGCTATTACAATTGTTCTGTCTGTGCAAGCATTGCTTGCTATATGGAATGATCTCCCCTCTCCCCCCCCCCCCGTGTTGTTCTGGGGTTCTCCCTACCCGCAAGAGCTGATGGGGACACAGAGGGCATGCAGAAGATCAGGGGAAAGCCCTGTTGTGCTAAGATGACTTGTGCTGGTTCCCAGTAGCACGGCTGTTTAGTTGAATCTGGGCCAATATATCCTTGCCTTCTAACAGGAGAGCTGGTGTTCAAGGTTCCAGCCAGCTACTCTCTTTAGCAAAGTCCATTTCATTCCTCTCCCTTTTCTTTTCAAAACAATGATCAACACTGCATGACTACAGAGCATGATTTCATTGAGCATGCACTGGGCATAGGGGGGGAATGTTATTTATTTTAAAAAATAAACTACAAACTTAGTGCCTCAGACAACAAAACGTACAGCTCACTAGAACATTCATGAAAGGAATTGTCGTGCAGATAGGTGTTCTTTCCAAGATGCAAAGTTAGAGCCTGGGGAATAGCAGAAAAGAAGATTAGTCATATTTGTCGATTATCTAGCATGCAGGGTCAGAATAATAAAAAGCATATTCACACCTGACCTGACACCTACTTTTTGTACAAATCTACACATTTATGAGGGACTCGGGTGGCGCTGTGGTCTAAACCACAGAGCCTACGGCTTGCTGATCGGAAGGTTGGCAGTTCGAATCCCCACAACGGGGTGAGCTCCCATTGTTCGGTCCCAGCTCCTGCCCACCTAGCAGTTCGAAAGCACGTCAAGTGCAAGTAGATAAATAGGTACCGCTCCAATGGGAAGGTAAACAGTGTTTCCATGCATTGCTCTGGTTCGCCAGAAGAGGCTTAGTCATGCTGGCCACATGACCCAGAAGCTGTCTGTGGACAAACACTGGCTCCCTCGGCCTATAAAGCGAGATGAGCGCCGCAACCCCAGAGTCGTCCATGACTGGACCTAATGTCAGGGGTACCTTTACCTTTACACATTTATGACCCTTGTTATCAGTTAAAATTGAACTATCGTGGTTTCCCAAAAAGGATCCTGGGAATTTTAACTTTAGAGAGGATACCAATAATTATATTAGAGGTTCCTGCCCACACCCGCCTTCACACAACTATAGCTTTCAAGATTTCTTGGGGAAACCAAACTTTTTTAAAAGTCTTACATGTAGGCAAGTCATTTGCTACTGCGGAACTATTCAGACCATGAAAGAATTCATGACTTCATTTAGATTCTTCCCACACCTGGGAACTAAATAAGAAGTTCATTCTAAATTTCTCCTACCAGTTATGGGATTGTGCAGTCAGAATTTAGGAGAAAATGTGGTTAAAAAAAGAGAGGATCCCATTAAATTAAAGCTAATTATCATTTTATGAATTGTGCAATTAACTTGCTGCTTCCTGCAAGAAGAAAATGATACTAGAGCTCCATCTCCACTCAGTGTGATAAAAAAGTAGTCAAGTGCTTCATGCCACCCAGGGATCCTTTGGCACAGAGGGTGGGCTATAAATTTAATAAATAAATAAAACAAATAATACTAGTGAAACCACAGCAAGGCAATTATGTATGGAAACAGAGAGGAAGCCCACCTTAGGTAGAAAGTAGAGCATGATGTACCTGTAGCTGTAACAGTGGAATGAGAAAATGACCTGCCTTGCAAGTCAAGGAAAGCCACACAATAGCTTTCTGGGACAACATGATAATGGTGGCTCCCAGAGAAGATCTCACATCCACTTTGCTTCTCATCAGGTCCTGTAACTCAGTGCAGTGCAAATCAAGGTTTGGCTTAGCATGTTATCCAAACCCAGGATTGTAGATAAGCTCTCTCTTCCTAACCATGATCTGTAGCCAAGAACAAACCTTAACGAGAGAGTTTAACCAAATGATCCCAACGACTGAGGAGGGGAAAAGTGAGCTCTTACCTGGGAGCCAGTGTGTTTGCACTAAACTATAGTTTGGTTTGGTTATGTGAAAATGCGGCCAATGCAGATGTACCTAGTAGCCAATAAATATGATAGAACAAATGGCCAAGACATTTGATCGACCTACAATATACAGTGGTACCTCTGGTTAAGTACTTAATTCGTTCCGGAGGTCCGTACTTAACCTGAAACTGTTCTTAACCTGAAGCACCACTTTAGCTAATGGGGCCTTCTGCTGCTGCTGCGCCCCCAGAGCATGATTTATGTTCTCATCCTGAAGCAAAGTTCTTAACCCGAAGTACTATTTCTGGGTTAGCAGAGTCTGTAACCTGAAGCGTATGTAACCCGAAGTACCACTGTATGCTGAATATATGCTATATGGTAATTTATTGACCTAATAGGTATCTAAAGCCATTTGCCACTGTTCTTGTATGTAGGTTTTATTTTTTTTGTTTGTTTGTTATCTTATATTTTGGAAATGTACATCCAGTTTTCCCCCCCTTTAAATTTTTGGGGGGCTCCCAAGAGAGTGGGGCCCTAAGCTGTAGCTTGTTTAGCTTGTAAGTAAATCTGGCACTGCCCCTGGGGTTCCCTTCCAGCTCGTAAGATCCTATGATTCTCTGTTTCACACCCATGCCTTTGGAGAGGATCCCTAATGTTATGTAATGAGTTGAATAGGGTCCAAAAGGCAGCAGTCTGATTGGTCCTAGAATAGGATCCAGAATGCAACAGTCTGATTGGTCCACAGGACCCACCCAATCCAGCTCCAGCTGGAAGGGAATCCGCAACCTGATTGGCCTACAGGAGAATCCCGGAATTAGCCAATCACGTGGGGCCCATTGTGTAAATAATGTATATAAAGCAAACATTTCGGGGGAACTGGCATTCCTCACTACTATGAGCTGAATAAAGAGCATGAAATCCACTCTCGACTCGGAGTATATTTCACCTAACTTGGCAGGGAGAGATGCCCTGAAACACAGAACAAAAGCGCCTCCATACAGGACGCAGCGTTTGACATGGAAAGACGGGACAGTCCAGGCGGCAACGCTGCCCCCTACCGGTGGCGGCGGCGAAGGCGGCGACGCTGTGGAAGCGGACTCGGCTGCCGCTGCGCTGGCCGTCCCAGGTGGCGAAGGCGGTGACGGGCCCGCAGGGGCAGTGGATGACGACGGCGGCGGCGGCGGCGGCGGCCTGGTCGGGCCCCGGAGGCGGCGGCGGCGGCGGGCAGAGCCCGTAGTCGAGGGCGAAGCGGGCGAGGCAGAGGACGGCGTGGCCGCACATGGCGCTGCCGCCCTCGTTGTGCACGAAGAGAGCCCCGAAGGCGGCGCCCGGCAGCTCGCTGGGCACCAGCGCCGCCCCGTACATGTCGCGGTGCCCGCGGGGCTCGTGCATCAGCAGCCGCCGGGCCGCGTCCAGCTCCGGGCGCTCCAGGAGGAGGCGGCGGCGGGCCAGCAGGGGAAGGTCCCGGGGGGGCTCCAAGGGGCCCAGGCCGCCCGGAGGAACCACCCGCAGCGGCTCCCCGCCCGCCTGCATCTCCACCGTGAGGAAAACGGGGGAGCCGGCCGCGCGGGGAGGGAGAGGCCGGGAGGGCCCGGGTGGCGCCTCAGGCGACGCCATGGCCGCTTAACGGTTTTTTTACCTCACGCTGGTTTGTAACGGACGCCACCCGCCCAGGCCCCGCCCTCCGAGCAGGCATTGGCTGAGGGAGAGTGGAAGGGCGGGGAGAACCGGACCGTTGGCCAGGCCTGTCGGAGTTGCACGCTCGGGATTGGTGAGAGAAAGCGACCGTCACCGCCCATTGACGCACACCGAACGGGCATTGGCTGAGGGAAGTGCCCGTTTAAAGCCTATTGCGACGGGCTGGTCAGGTTCGCCTGTCCAGGATTGGACAGAGGGGCATGGGTAGCAAAGCTGCAGGCGGCGTAAACATAGAGAAAGATAGAGTCACATGCACCTAATTGATTTTTTTTGTTGCTCTTCCGGGTTCGCTTCCATATGCTTCGCCCATTTTTCTTCTGACGCCGTGGCGTCTATTTAATTTATTTATATGAAAAAGATCATACTTTGTTTTTTTAAAAATTATTACCACAGCTGGACTCCTTAAACAGCTTATAAATGAATAATTTAGCAAGGATCTAGGACCTGCCCGCTTACTGAGAAATCGCATCTTAAGGCATCCATGCAAAGTATGCGGTGTTCTCATAGAAGAGAGTGGCAACTTCCTTGAAGCTCCCGCCGTGCGCCGCTCTTCATTTTTCTAGCTCTACTATGAAAAAGAGCCGAACATAATAGACCACGCCCCCTCCCCGTTCAGTCTCAGTGCCCAACGAAGAGAGGAGCTTAGTCCAAGCCACGCCCCGCTCGCCACCGATAGGAGGTCCCGAACGCGACCGCCCCGCCTATCGGGGGCGTGGCGATGTGAAGCCGACAAACCAACCAACGAGGACAGGAGGAACCCGAGAGGAAGTGACGCAAAGCCAGCTGCTGTCGCTGTCAAGAACCCGGATGAGTTTTGGGGCGAATAGGTGGAGATGGGTGAGTTTTGGGTGCTGAGTTTATTACCTTTCCCCAGGTGAGAGGGGCTGTTTCTTCCTGCTGGGCAGCTGACCAGGCCGGTTTCTTAGCTGCAAAAGCAAGCAGCTTCCCAGTATCCTAAGAGCATAGCTAGATAGGTAGATAATAGAAATATAATTCTTTATATAATGTTAAAGGGGAATGGAGGTGGGGAAGAGATATTTGTTGCCTGTCAGCTTTCGTGGGCTAAAGCGAGGAAGCGTTGGCCTGAAGGTGGGGGGAGAGATGCTACAACTCCCCTCATCCCTCAGCCCTGGTCCTGCTGGCCAGGGGGGCAAAAGTCCAGCAGCATCGGGGGAACCGAGGTTGGGACAGGCTGAGTTCTAAGTTCCTGGAGGGGAACCTGTGGTCTTTTAAATTTAGCATTCCAGCTCGTCAGCTGGCATACTGAATGGCTGTGGATGATGGGAGTTGTAGTTCAGCAACATTGCAGGGGGGGCTGCTCTTGCAGCAACAGAAATAGTAATAATTGATGGTGATGATGACAATGACAACGACAACAACTTATGAGCCCATAAGAAGCCCCATAAGGGTAGGGTATAAAGGCTGTAAAGAAACATCTTTTATGGCCCAGGCTTCTCTCCCCTTTCCTGTAGATAGACCCCCTCCCAACGATGTCAGATTTTCTGTGTCAGATGACAGCACTTCTAAACATTCCCTTTCTCTGAGCTCTCTGATGTTGGAATAGTTTTAATGTGGAAGCTGTTGCGTGTCTGTTTACCTGGTTCTAGGTTCCGTGATTAGGGGGCAAAAGCTAACTGAAAACTAGTAAAGCAAGATGTTTGAAGGTATTTGTGTGCAAATTGTTATTTTTTTAAAAATGTATTTATTTTTATTATTATTAAAGATAATAAAAATAAATAATAAAACATTATTATATTATTAAAGATTTCTTGGTTTACAAAAGTATGTGCAATGTCTTTTTTTCAAGTGTGCAAACTGTTATTAGCTTACAAGTATCTGCCACTCTTTTGGCCTTTTTGTCTTTTGTATAAGTTGTAGATATTCAGCCAGATTGCCTTGGGCTTTATTGTGGAAGAACGGCAGAATTTATAAATGGGACTGAAATCCATGGCGATTGTGGGGTAAGTAGAGGATTGTGAAAAGACACTTGAGTTTTTGAAGCTGGCACAGTATAATCTATTAGCTGCTATTATCCAACCATTAGTGGGTTTGGCTGGGGAAAGGATGGCCTGAATACATCTTGGGCTCAACGAAACTGCTTGTCCTTCAAATACAGCACATTATTCAGTCCCTTTCATTTGTCTGCATCCCTTTCCCGAGCTATTTTGTGTGTGTGCAAAACGTTAATAGATATCTTTATAAAACAATATGTGATTAAACCCTCCAGGTGTGTCCAAGAGGGCAAAGGACAGACGCTCACAAAATCTGTCGGCCATGTATGGGATCTCCAGAACGCTACGATTGGCTTTACCTTGGCTTTATGGCAATGCTTCCTCTGATTTTGCATTGGTTCTTCATTGAATGGTATTCAGGGAAAAAGAGGTAAATGCTTCCTAAGCCCTGTTTCAAACAAGAAACCGAATGTAACTTTTGAATCTAAATGTGCACTTACCTTGCTGTTGAAGGTGCTGGGGAGGAACCAACTACTCTGCAAGTTGGAGGATTGTTTACCTGGCTTTGGGAAGGCAGCACAAGGGCTCTGGGATGCTGACAGAGCCCTCTCGCATCCTTTCCTAATCTGGGTGTCTCGCTTACCTGGCTTTGGGAGGGTGGTGAGAGGGCTCTGGGAATAAATAAATGGAGTGGGTTTCTTATGCTCTTCTTTTATTTATTCTCTCCCACCCACTCAAAGCTACAATTGCACGAGTCTAATAAGATACAAATTGGGACGTAGGTGGCGCTGTGGGTAAAACCTCAGCGCCTAGAACTTGCCGATCAGAAGGTTGGCAGTTCGAATCCCCGCAACGGGGTGAGCTCCTGTTGCTCGGTCCCTGCTCCTGCCAACCTAGCAGTTCGAAAGCATGTCAAAGTGCAAGTAGATAAATAGGTAGGTACTGCTCCAGCGGGAAGGTAAACGGCATTTCCGTGTGCTGCTCTGGTTCTCCAGAAGCGGCTTAGTCATGCTGGCCACATGACCCGGAAGCTATACGCCGGCTCCCTCGGCCAATAAAGCGAGATGAGCGTCGCAACCCCAGAGTCGGCCACGACTGGACCTAATAGTCAGGGGTCCCTTTACCTTTAATAAGATACAAATTACCTGTCCTGATTTTGATTCCTTCTTTTCCCTCTTTCCAGCTCCAGTGCTCTGTTCCAGCACATCACTGCTTTAATCGAATGCAGCGTGGCAGCCATCGTTACTCTGCTTGTGAGCGACCCCCTGGGCTCCTTGCATATCCGCTCCTGCAAGGTGGTGATGCTTTCTGACTGGTACACCATGCTCTACAACCCGAGTCCTGATTACATTACCACCATTCATTGTACCCACGAAGCAGTCTACCCTCTGTGAGTATCTTTTCTGTGGCCTTGTCTGTGAGACTGCAGTTGTTTTGTAAAAATCCCCACCTCTTAACAGCTGTTCCCAAACAGGTAATCTTGGTGTCTTGATCCTGTGTTACAGGCCATCTATGCATGCTTACTTAGAAGCAAGCCCTAGTGATGGGGATTACTCCCAGCCTTATATAATTGCAGTGTGTGTGTTTTTACTACTCTGCCCATATTTGCTAGGTTAAACCATGGCTTAGAATGAACGCATCGGCTCCTGGGGAGGAAATTGCATTTGCTTTGCTCCTCCTTGGTCATTTCAGCTCCATGCTGCAACTAAGCCAAGGTCTGGGTTAGCATGTCATCTGAAGCTGGGATCATGCTCAGAGGAATCATGGAATTGTACAGCTGGAAGGGATCCCAATAATCATCTAGTTCACGGGTGTCAAACACAAGGTCCGCGGGCCGAATTCGGCCCGCCAGACCTCGTCATGTGGCCCATGTAGCCGCCGCTGGCCGCCAGCCTTCACCTTTTATTCTCACTTTTTTTTTTTTTGACACAAGGCGGCAGCCTACAAGCCAGAGAACGTCTGCCCTCTAGCGGCGCCAGCCGTTCTACACAGGAAACCTCCACTTTACATGCATTCAGGAAACCTCCACTTGTTACAACTGGCAGATACAACCGGCCCTTTGAGGGTGACCAAACTGCTGATGCGGCCCCCGATGAATTTGAGTTTGACACCCCT
The DNA here is from genome assembly GCA_034642415.1 of Podarcis siculus. Lineage (NCBI taxonomy): Eukaryota > Metazoa > Chordata > Lepidosauria > Squamata > Lacertidae > Podarcis > Podarcis siculus. Next base: position 7,655,652 of record JAXCMG010000059.1, read on the forward strand.
GATCTAGTTCAACCCCCAACTGTTCCCGAAACCCAAGATCGAACCAGGGACCTTTAGAGCTTCAGTCTAATGCCCTCCCAACTGTGGTTAAGTCCCCTCCATAACCACAACCTGTAGCCAAATTTTGTTCTTGGCTTAGCTGCTGTGCCATGCTGAGCTAAAGGGACCAGGAAAAGAACAAAGCAGGTGTGATCTCCTCTCTGGGAGCAAACACATTTAAGATGTCCCAGTAAGCCATACTTTGACATGGTGAACATGCCTATGACCAAGAGGAATGGTTAAGCCCCTCCCTCCCTATCGCTCATGGCTCACATGTCTCTCCAGGGCAGTGGAAGAAAATGAATGGGAATAAGACACTACTGTGCATTCGTGCTGGAGGGAGAATAAGGATAGGAAATAAGATAAAGAGGATATTATGCAGAATGCCATGACTTGGGGTACAAGATCTCCAGGGCCTGGATTTGTGGGCCAGGAGGGCATAAGAAAGTAGCAGACAGTGTTGATGTGAAGAAACGGCATCATAGCAAGGATTTTGCATAATGGAGGGGGGCAAGTATAGAACTTGTGGCATTTATGTGTCTTGTGTTTGTTGGCCATATCAAGAGTGAGGTGGGAAGTTTTTGGCTCTACTGTGCTCTGATATAAACAATTCTCTCTTCCAGCTACACCATTGTATTTATATACTATGCCTTTTGTTTGGTGTTGATGATGATGCTTCGACCCCTTTTGGTAAAGAAGATTGCTTGTGGGCTAGGGAAGTCTGATCGATTTAAGAGCATTTACGCAGCTCTCTACTTCTTCCCCATCCTAACTGTGCTTCAGGCGGTTGGAGGCGGCTTGCTCTGTAAGTCACTTTTATATTCCACCCCCTCACTTTCCCCTCTGCACATCCAGTGGGACAAACCAGGTAGTTGCACCTAAAATGCAAACCAAGAACTATGGTTAATGGCTTCCAAACAAGCCACATTTGGAAACTAACTTTCAGTTTAATCTGGCATGTTTGGAAGCTGTTAAGCATAGCTCATGCATATCTTGGATTATTAAAGCAGGATTTGAGTGTCTGCATTTGGCAGCTGCCTAAGGACCATTTCACCTTGTGAGCTGAGCACTGTTCATACCACTCATTTCTCGTTACTACAAGGATACAGAATTTTATTATATTTCTATCCAACCTTTCCCCCCACTCTGGCACTGGGTAAAGTCAGGTTGATAAAACTCAGTGGGACTTACTTTTGAGTAGGCATGCTCAGGATTGCACCCCATAACAACTATTTATAGCTTCTGCGTGACTGGTGCTATAAAATTGTGTTGGTGTGTCAATGTAACGTACAACTGTTTTCTTCCAGACTATGCTTTCCCTTATATCATCATAGTGTTATCTCTCGTCACCCTGGTTGTGTATCTGTCAGCTTCCGAAGTAGATGTAAGTAAAACACTGTTTCATTTTAAAATATATACTTTATAAAAAGTGACCTACAACTGAAGGGAGAAAATGGAAAACAAAGGAAATGGTCGGCAATAAATGACTGAAATTCCTTGGGCTATTCCGCTCCCCCACCCCGGGTTGCCAAAGCGGTCTATCCTGCCATTCTTTAATTGTTTTCTCTTCAAAAGCCTGTTGGCCCACTCGTGTTTGAGACAGCTAAAGTCTTTGTTCACACGTTCTACACCGGAGAGGGAGTAGACCACCTCCCTGCTTGTTTAGATTTGTGAGGGGGCTCTGATCAGCATTCTGAACAGTCAGCATATCAGGAGAGGCTTAAGAACTAGCTGGTTACCATCTCGTACAAGTCCCTCAAAACCGAGGAGGAAAAGCAGCCATAGTTATTGCATAAGAATCCTTCCTCGTCAGTATTATTGCCTGGCTTTTCAAAGAAGCTGTTCCCTGCCTGATGTCGCCCGACTATTTTAATCTTTAGCCAAGGATTTCTGGGTGGGGTTGCACCAATTATTAAAACAGCAAATGCAGATAAAGAGTGAACGACAAAATAATAATCTTACACATGGTGCCAAAATGAAAAGAGGGTTGGTATCAGGTGGGTCTCTTGAGGAATGAGCATTTCACATGCAGGATGCTGCTATGGAGAAGGGCTTAAGCAAAGGCATCTGTAACTGCTGCAACTGCTAAGTGGCTTCTTTTAAAGGAGAACAGCAACTGTTAGTGCTAAAGAGGATGGGTTGGTATTGGGGGATGTGTGTGCCTGCTTCCCCTCCTTCAGAGAGAATAATGAACAGTGGACCCTCTCCTGCCTCTCCCGTTAGGGGTTTGTTTGTTTCATAAAATTTGTACATTCCTTGATGGTTAAAAGAAAACTCTCAAAGCAGTTCACGGAAAAAGGTAACATAATCAGTATGAAAAATTAATAATGATCTAAAACTTTTTAAAAGTTAAAATAGCAGTGGATTAAAAATTGTGCCAACTTTTTAAAGATGTGGGCAGGCTTGTCTGGATAAAAATATTTTTAGGTAAAGGTAAAGGGACCCCTGACCATTAGGTCCAGTCGTGACCGACTCTGGGGTTGCGGCACTCATCTCGCTTCATTGGCCGAGGGAGCCATCATATAGCTTCCAGGTCATGTGGCCAGTATGACTAAGCCGCTTCTGGAGAACCAGAGCAGCACACGGAAACGCCGTTTACCTTCCCGCTGGAGCGGTACCTATTTATCTACTTGCACTTTGACATGCTTTCAAACTGCTAGGTTGGCAGGAGCAGGGACCGAGCAACGGGAGCTCACCCTGTCGCGGGGATTCGAACCGCCGACCTTCTGATCAGCAAATCCTAGGCTCTGTGGTTTAACCCACAGCGCCACCCGCGTCCCAAAATTTTTAGCAGGTGCCAAAAGGAGCACAGTGAAGGGGCCTGCCTGATGTCAATGGCAGGGAGTTCCAAAGTGTAGGTGCTACCACACGAAAAGACCAAGTTATTAAAAATGCGGAACGGGTATTATGTGACACCTGCAATTGTGCCATTCCCTTCCTCAGAGCTCTCTCAAAAATATGATAGAGAAACTAAGAACGGCTTAGATAACTCTCTCCACCGAGATACAAGATAAAAGGAGAGGCTTCAAAAGGCACCTTGATTTCATTCTGCCCCTTTCTGAAATCTCTGCATTAGCCTCAGACAGCGTCTGTGTAAAAACTAACGGTAACATCTTGTCTCCTGTTTTACCAGACTTTCAAGGATCTCCTTGTCAGGAAGAAAAGGCTCATTGTTCTGTTCAGCCACTGGCTCCTGCACGCCTACGGGATCATCTCCATCTCCAAGCTGAACAACGTCTACCAAGACTTGCCCCTGCTGGCTTTGGTGCCGGCACCTGCCCTTTTTTACTTGCTTACTGCAAAGTACACGGATCCTTCGCGGATACTCTCCGATGGAGCAAACGGACGTTGAGCCAAGAATCCAGCGTTGTAGGCTGAGGTTCTCTGGGGCCCAGCCATCGTTCCCCTCTTATAGGAAGCTGTCAGTTCTCTTATCAGCCAGCTTTCAGGTAAAGTTTCTTTAGGATCAAGGCTTAGTCCTCCCACATCAGCTAGATTCTGTCCTCCTAAGCAACATTTGGACGCACATGTGCATGTGATGCCTTAGAAGTGTTCCATTAGCCACAGGAGCCAGAGTCACCCGTTGGTGAAGGATCAAGGCCCGTCCCCTGTAAATATGTTTATTATTTGCCCATGCTGTGCGAGCGTGAAACATTTTGTACAGCGTATCTGGAAACAGTGTAACTTTTATTTCTGAGTGCAGTATTTTATCACGTCTTTGAAGAATATGTAGAAGAATAAAGCTCAGTGTTCCGTCTTCAGTCCACAGCTCTTGCAGTCTCTTCATTTCTAGATAAGAGGTTTGGGAGAACAATGCAGTTGTTATTATTTTTATTAATATCTGTTTGTAACAACACTTTGAGGCAGGGTGGATAAAAATAAATTATTTTTTAAAAATCAGATTTTTTAAATTTCAATCAGATTTTTTAAATTTCAATTGGATTTTTAAAATAAAATGCTTTTGGGGGAAAATCTTTCTAAAGATAATCTTCTGTTTATGTTACACTATAGTCTAAAGGCTATTCATCAGGAAATAAGGATTTGTTTAAGTTTTTCATGTGTACTAAAACTCAGTCTGTTTTTTTTATTAAAAAAATTTGTTTGACCACATCAGTGAACAAACATGGATACATATGCTATAATGTCATTGTTTTAGTTAAGTACATTGTTTAAATTGTTAAAGAAATTATTATTTTTCTCCTTCCAATAAAGTACAGCAAAGTTGTCCAAATATAAAGTTAACTTATTAAACCTCACAATAATTTCATAATTACAGTAGTGCCTCGCAAGACGAAATTAATCCGTTCTGCGAGTTTCTTCGTCTTGCAGATTTTTCGTCTTGCAAAGCACGGCTATTAACGGTACTTAGCGGCTTTAAGAAAAAGCGGCTTTAAGAAAAAGGAAACAAACTCGCTATTAACTTAGCGGCTTTAAGAAAAAGGAAACAAACTCGCAAGAACTCGCAAGACGTTTTCGTCTTGAGCAGCAAGCCCATAGGGAAATTCGTCTTGCGAAGCGACTCAAAAAACGGAAAACTCTTTCGTCTTGCGAGGCATTCGTCTTGCGAGGTACCACTGTATTGGTCTACGTATTTCTAATAGTATAACCAAATCAGAAATTTGTGATATAACTGTAAAAACTATTCTGAAAATTTATTATTCCAAAAATGAAACCTTCATCTGGTTGTAAATGTTAAGATTATACCAGCAAGAATGAGTCTTTCTGTAAAAAAATGATTTAAATCAAGTCTTACGGACTTGATTTGATTTAAATCAAACCCACCCTTGATTTGATTTAAATCAAACCCACCCTGCTTTGATGATTATGAAAATCTCCCAATTCACGTCAGCCAATTTTGCAGAGGAAACATTTTTGTGGGAGAGCATGCTCTTTCAAGCACCTACCAGGTTTTGCACCTTGCTTTCCCAGAATAAATGTTCTACCTTTTGCCAGAGCAGACGTTCTCTTATAGAGCCATTTACATCACCTATTACTATTTTTAATTAAAATTCTGTGTCAAGGTAATCCAAATTTTGCAGTAGGAAAACCTGAAATCTTCAATCCCTGTATGATGTGCTCCCCCTACCTCTGACCATTTGCAGATAGGTACTGTCAGTCTTGGGCTTCCTGCTGCAGGAAAGGTAGGATAAGAAAGAAGGATATATGTGGTTGCAGGGCCTTTGTGATTACTGTTCAGATTCCTGCCCCTAGCAAAAAGAAAAAAAGAAGAAGAATGAAAAATTAAAGCTCTTTTGGTGTGTTTCCTTTTCCTTTCTAAGCAAGTTTATTAGGGAGTGGGAACAGAGAGAACTGTGTTGGAGTGTTGTGAGTATCAAAGAGCTATCACTCTGCGCTAAGCAGAAATGCTGACTCAGCAGCATAAAGAGATATGGTTGACTCCCCTATGCTGGCTTCTCCCCTGTATGTGTATGTGTGTGCTGATTCCTGGATGTAAGAAGACTGCTTGATGATGTTGCAAGACTGCAACCGGAAGAAAGCCCTAGTGGAAATACAGTTTGACTCCTGAATGTCTCATGTAGGGTTTATGTAAAGGTAAAGGGACCCCTGACCATTAGGTCCAGTTGTGACTGACTCTGGAGTTGCAGCACTCATCTCACTTTATTGGCCGAGGGAGCCGGCGTACAGCTTCCGGGTCATGTGTCCAGCATGACTAAGCCACTCCTGACGAACCAGAGCAGCGCACAGAAACTGTTTACCTTTGCGCTGGAGCGGTACCTATTTATCTACTTGCACTTTGACGTGCTAGGTTGGCAGGAGCAGGGACTGAGCAACGGGAGCTCACCCCGTCGCGGGGATTCAAACCGCCGACCTTCTGATCGGCAAGTCCTAGGCTCTGTGGTTTAACCCACAGCGCCACCCGCGTCCCGATAGGGTTTCTGTACATCGCAACAAATGGCACCTGTCTTGAGCTACTGAAAATTGTAAGTGCTGCCAGAATATATTGTTCCAGATCTTCCCCAGCTGCCTTGTGTTGCCAAGAATCTGCTTCGCGGAGTGTAAGTTCTGCTGTTTCAGCCGCCCTTTGTGTAGAACTGAACCAATGCGCCACCACTGCAGAGTGCGCTCACCTCGTCGCCCAGGTCCGATCTGCTATCTAACAGAGACTCCATTGCCATATAGTTCAGCTGCAGCCCGTCGTAAACATAGTCAAGCTTGTCGTTCCTTTTCCTGTGTTTCCTTATATACTCATCCAGAATAATCATGACGTCTTTCTGGTACCTCAAGAAAAACTGCAGCGAAAGAAAGATGGCTCACCTTCAAGTTGGGCTGTTAAACTTTCTATTGCAAGAGGCTGGTGAGGGTTGCCCCAGCTTCTTTTCTTGAATACCCACATTCGAATGTGTAACTCTCGTTTCCATTGAAAATCTGTCCGTAACTTAGGCGTTAACAGAGATGGCAGCAATATAATATAGAATATAATTTATTATTTATACCCTGCCCATCTGGCTGAGTTTCCCCAGCCACTCTGGGCAGCTTCCAATCGAGTGTTAAAAACAATACAGAATTAAATATTAAAAACTTCCCTAAACAGGGCTGCCTTCAGATGTCTTTTAAAGATAAGATATCTGCTTATTTCCTTCACATCTGAAGGGTTCCACAGGGCAGGTGCCACTACCAAGAAGGCCCTCTGTCTGGTTCCCTGTAATCTCACTTCTCGCAATGAGGAAACCGCCAGAAGGTCTTCGGCGCTGGATCTCAGTGTCCGGGCTGAACGGTTTACAGTCGTACCTTGGAAATCGAATGGAATCCATCCCGGAAGTCCGTTCGACTTCCAAAGCATGGCTTCTGATTGGCTGCAGAAGCCCCGTCGGACGTTCAGCTTCCAAAAATAGTTTGCAAACCGGAACAGTCACTTCCGGGTTTACGACGGTCGGGAACTAAGCTGATGACTTCCAAGGTACAACTGTGTATAGTTTTGTTACAGTACGATCACATCTAATGTGGAACATTCCAAAGCTTCTGCGTACAGTATACACAAAAATCATGTATACGCAAAGCTTTGGAGCTGCTCCTAAGGCTAGCAGGTGAAGGGGAGAGAATAAGAAGAGTTTGGATTTGATATCCCGCTTTATCACTACCCTAAGGAGTCTCAAAGTGGCTAACATTCTCCTTTCCCTTCCTCCCCAATAACAAACACTCTGAGGTGAGTGGGGCTGAGAGACTTCAGAGAAGTGTGACTAGGCCAAGGTCACCCAGCAGCTGCATGTGGAGGAGCGGGAAGCAAACCCGGTTCACCAGATTATGAGAGCCAGCGTGGTGCAGTGGTTAAGAGCAGTGGACTCGTAATCTGGGGAACCAGGTTCGCGCCTCCGCTCCTCCACATGCAGCTGCTGGGTGACCTTGGGCCAGTCACACTTCTCTGAAGTCTCTCAGCCCCACTCACCTCACAGAGTGTTTGTTGTGGGGGAGGAAGGGAAAGGAGAATGTTAGCCGCTTTGAGACTCCTGAAGGGGAGTGAAAGGCGGGATATCAAATCCAAACTCCTCCTCTTCTTCTTCTTCTTTTTCTTCTTTTTCTTTTTCTTCTTCTTCTTCTTCTTCTTCTTCTTCTTCTGCCACTCTTAACCACTACACCACACTGGCTCTCAGGGAGAGAGAGAATCACTTCTCCTCCCAGAGCCCACACATCAAGTAGCCTTGCCCAGCAAGCAGGGCTGAGAGTATGAAAAGCTCTTTTCACACTGGGTAACTCAAGCAGATCTGGCGCAAAAAGAGTTTTTAAGCTCTCCACCTTGCTTGGATTTTTCACAAAATTTCAACCATCCTGCCTTCAATAATTGAAATTGCGCAAGTTAAATGCATGTAAGATGCAACTGTACTGTATTTGAATCATTTTTTTAAAAGTACAAGTGGGACCGCAGTTTCAAAGGCAAGATACCCGCATGAGCTATTTCAACCAGGGGCTAAGGCAGAAGTAGTCAAAAGCATATTTGTTATGCAACTCAAATATATATGCAATATATATTTCTTTTTTCCAGCCTGACAGCCAGCCCTGTATAAGCTGCTCTCTCTTTCCAGGGGGATGACACAGGAGAAAACCCCAGGGCATCGTGTCCCAAAAGCTGTTCTCAACCCAATACTGCATCATACCTTTTGAAGCTTGGTGTCCCTTATCCACTTCTTGACATAAAGTCCTAAAAGAAATTAAGACATTTTAGAACGTTTAGGGAAATGTCTGCCAAAAAGCCGACCTTTAAAAATGCTCCATTTAAAAGTGGTTTTTATACTATCCATAGAAAGAGAAAATCCAGACAGCAACTGAGACCAAATAAAATACTTTTATCAAAAGCGCTGGATACCTGGTGCTTCTAGAGTGCCAGTTAGCTTAATAAAATATCTTTCTGCTATAAAGAAAAGCATTAAGAACACAATCCAACCGCTGAAAACCCGAAGCTAGGAGGAGGGTTTGGTCCCAGTGGTTGGTGGCAGGGGCAGGTTTAAATCCCACTCCAGTGCAAGTGACCCCTTATTCCTGCAGGGGAAAAGGAAATTACACTGGCGATGATTCTGTGGAGAAAGCAACCTGCCCTACACCTCTGAACTTGGGTAGCTTACTAATAGGGATCCCATTGTGGTTGTTGGCACTCTCCTCTTTCAATAATGGGATCACTGCAAATGCAAGAAAAAAACAAAAAACTGCCCTGTGTATTGTACATGGGGTGTCAATCCAGGGAGCAGATTAAGATACATTTTTATCATTCATACGTACCTTACTTTATGTCTGTGTGTGCATGACTACACACAGATTTTCCCCTTGATTGGCACCTCTGTTTCCACCTGGCCTTTTATGCTGATCTACGGCAGCCCCAAGGAATCCCCCTGGGCATGCATTGTCTTCAGCCAGGCTTCTTCAACCTCAGCCCTCCAGATGATTTTGGCCTACAACTCCCATGATCCCTAACTAGCAGGACCAGTGGTCAGGGATGATGGGAATTGTAGTCTCAAAACATCTGGAGGGCCGAGGTTGAGGAAGCCTGGTCTTCAGCGATAATGCAGCTTAGAATCATAGAAATGTAGAGTTGGAAAGGACCTTGAGGGTCATCTAGATTCCTGCATTGCAGGGGGTTGGACTAGATGACCCTTGGGGTCCCTTCCGACTCTACAATTCTGTGAACCTCCTGCAATGCAGGAGTAGGAAGCTGCCCTGCAGTCAGAGCACTGGTCCGTCTGGCCTTTCTCTACACTGACAATGGTTCTCCAGGCTTTCAAGAAGGGGCAGCCTTCCCCAGTCCTCTCTGCATATGCCATGGACGGAGACCTTCTGAATCAAAAGCAGCTGCTCTGCTACCCCTGGGCTATAGCCCTTCCCCATAATCTCATACTGCAGCACTGCATACGTGGGTCTGTGGCTACTCAGTGCAGTGTGTACATTCTGGCTGAGCACCAGCTCAAGAGCCACAATTCAGAGAAGACAGTTTTGATTGCTCAGCATGGCAGACCAGCTATGAGGAAAGGCAGCCATAAAGCCATAGACCTAAAAAGCTTATTGGGAAAGCCAGCCACGGCCCATATAGCTGGAGGTGTGTGATGGCCAGTTTACTGAAAATTCATTCTGATTTGTCTGTACAGAGGGATGTTACATCAAGCAATTGTTACCCTATGCTTTGCAGTGTTTTTTCCTTGGTGGTGGTGGTGGGGTTAAGTAGGTTTGTTGTGCAAGAGTGCCAAATCCGCTTTAATTGTGCAACCTGAGTCTGCAGGTATGTGATTGATTCCCACCTGCAAAACAGCAGCGGTCTGGAAGCAACCTTCCAATGCGGGGCTTTTGTATTGCAGCAATCAACTTCATGCCACACATCACTCACCATGAAGCTCTTTTGTAGCTTTCTGGGTTTCTTGCCTCTCTGACCGAAAGAGTTTTGCCTCACTTTCGATTTCAGAGATATCTTCTTTGAGAAAGGCAATGCCCTGCCAGGGTGAAAACATTCCCAGAGTGTCAGCATCTGACGTGTCCTTGTTAATGATATACAACAAGCCTATCATTTCTTAAGTCACATCTTGTTCTTCTTGTGGGAGTTTGCAGTCAAATACAGTGGTACCTCGGGTTACAGGCGCTTCAGGTTACAGACTCCACTAACTCAGAAATAGTACCTCGGGTTAAGAACTTTGCTTCAGGATGAGAACAGAAATCATGCTCTGGCGACGCAGTGGAAGCAGCGGGAGGCCCCATTAGCTAAAGTGGTGCTTCAGGTTAAGAACAGCTTCAGGTTAAGAACGGACCTTCAGAACGAGTTCTTAACCCGAGGTACCACTGCACAACTAGCAGGCATAGGGCTAGTTAGTGCACAAAGTGGTAAAGGACCACAGAGTTGTATTGCTAGATAGGCTCAGCCAGGTCACACCCCCTAGAGGGAGGAAGTGAAGCCTTTTGCTCTTTTTTCCTTTCTCTCTCTGCATCATGTAACCCACTGAAGGAAGACATGTTTAGGCTTGCTGCCAAGCTCAAAGAACATGTTTTGAAACTATATTCTATATTTTCTACACAAGAATATTCTGCCTATGTTATCCTTGCTGCTGCATGGAACAATGCAGGACTGAGACCTTGAATCTGTAAGTAAATAATTTTAAACTTACTTAACAGTGTGTAGTCTGCTCACTGCATGAGTGGTAAAAACAGGTCAGCCGGTATGTACAGCTGAAGGGGATTGAAAAGGTCTAACAACCTATATTCCTAACGCTTTACTGTGCTGCTTATTTTTGTGAGTTTAATACTCTGCTACTGGGGCTCACTGTGTGTTAGCCCTGTGATTTGAGTCCTTGTAAGTACCTGAAAGTACCCTTGCACTCATTAAACCACCCAACGTTTACCCCTTTGATTCCGGTTCTATTTAGAAATTTCCTGTGACCTAAGAAGGTTCGGATGAAAACATACAAAATTTACAGCAAATATGACATCACTCCATTCACTTCTATATGCCTCTTTCACACATATCTGCACCTTGTGTACTCTGCCCCAAGGAAACCTAAATTTCACGGGCAGGGCTGAATATTTAAAATTTGCATAACTGAATTTTCCTAAGTTATCTTGGATAGAACCACACCAGCAAATTCTCTGTAAACTTCAGTGATTTAAGAAGGAAGCCTTGGCTGGGGAACTGGTGATGTACAAACTTTAAGAAAATGGAGGGATGGCAGAGATTTGGTTTGTGGACCACATTTCAGGGGGAAGGGCATAGCAGCTCCCCCAAGTTCTGTGTGGAAGGGTCATGGTTCTGTGGTTTGTATGCAGAAGGTCCCTGGTTCACTCTCTGGCATCTCCAAGAAGGGCTGGGAGAGATCAGGGTCTGACATCTTGGTGTGCATATGCAGTGAATGGTCATATAGCAGCTGAACGGCAGACAAGTAAGTTTTCATGGGCCAGGAAGCTCATGGTGTCAAATGCATGACAGAGGCTCCTAAGTCGGTTGGCACCTAAGGCACCTACGTATCCTGAGTACAGAGGTAGAGAAAAAGAGGTGGAATATATACCGTAATTTTTGCTCTATAAGACTCACTTTTTCGCTCCTAAAAAGTAAGGGGAAATGTGTGTGCGTCTTATGGAGCGGATGCAGGCTGCGCAGCTATCCCAGAAGCCAGAACAGCAAGAGGGATTGCTGCTTTCACTGCACAGCGATCCCTCTTGCTGTTCTGGCTTCTGAGATTCAGAATATTTTTTTTCTTGTTTTCCTCCTCCAAAAACTAGGTGCGTCTTATGGTCTGGAGCGTCTTATAGAGTGAAAAATACGGGTATATTTTTTACAAAGTGAGGCCAAAGGCAAGAGAGAGCAGCAAATGGAATCAATCACTGTACTGGGGATCCACAACCCAGTCAAATGTGCAACCACAGTGAGCATGACACCCTCCCTGCAGCTAGCAGCTGCCAGAGACAAACAGGCAGAACAAGATCACCAGGGTAAAATAACACCTAAGAATGGCTTCCTGCAGTGGAGCAGCCATTTCTAGGGTTTGCAGAGACCAAACTGCAGAATGCCAACTTTTCCCAGTTTGGCAGCTTCCTGTTTTGGTGCACCCAGAATACATGAATTCCTCGCTACAACAAAAATATCTAAAAAGCAATAATGAAGTCCAATAAACAACATTTTCAAAGCTCTTCCTGGTCCTTGTATTGGTTTGTGTGTCACGCTATTGCGATATGTTAACTTCCACTTCCTGAAGGTGTGGGCTGTGGTGCTTTATGTGCCAGAGTCAGACTCGGAATACTCACTGCTCTTAATCTGTCGTTTTCTCCGTTCAAAATGTACAGCCTCCTATTAATCTCATAGATGTCTCTCTCAAGGTACTTCAGAGAATGTGTGAAGCTTTGCAGCTGATGTAATGCTTTCTCCCTGTTGGTATTTATTACGTTCTTTGCGTAAGACTGTGAGGAAAGAATAGTTAGTTAGTTAGTTAGTTAGTTAGCACTGACAGTCTAACAGACACTATATAAAAGGGATGGGGAGGAGGCAGGAAAACAAAGTAGGGCACTAATTCTTCCTATGTTCAGGGCTGCTGCTCGTGCTACTCTAGCTGTGACATCCATTGTTTCCATGTGCAAATGAATCACCATGGGGCAGTCGCCCCGATACAGCTTCCATTGTGCCCAGTGTCAACTCAAACAGCACCACACCTAGACCTCCCAGTGCTTGTGCCAACCAAGGCAGAAGGGATAAACACCCCTTTGCTGCAATAGCTCCCCGGATGGCACTGAGAAGAGGCCAGGATTCTGCCTGCTGTTGTCACATGGTGGCAGCAGGGTCTACACAGGATCCATCAGTTCCTACACCAGTCCAGCCCCTTCCTGAAACTCCCACTGGTGGTAGCTTCTCTGCCTGCACACCTTTTGGTCAGGTGCTCTTTGCTAGTAGGACTTCCCCACCAATGGAGGTCACCTGAGGGAGGGGCACCTGCATCCCATCAAATGGGTGGGAGTTTGGATTGCTCTGTTATTTATCCAGCAATGCCTTTGGTCTCTCTAATTGGCTCCTGGGATTCTCCCCAGGCCACACCCTCCCCACAGCCACGCCCCTCACTGGTCCTCCTTCACATCTTGGGGTGTTTGTTTCCCAGCTGCAATGTGTCCTTAAACTCTGATAAACCTTTTCGCCAGCCTGGATGGAAGGCAGAGAGGGATGTGTGATGGGTTCTAGGAACAAGCCTACTATACAAAGGTAAAATCCTACAAACTGCATAAATATTTTGTATGTTTTAAATTAGGGTTGCAATCTCTTTACTGGCTTTACAGTTTTATCATTTGTAAACTACCTTTAGATTGTTTCCCCCCCTGCAATCTATCAATGTATAAATTTTATGTCATAAATAAAATAATGAAATTGTCAAATTTGTTATTCTGCCCATCACTGATATGCACACACACAACCCCTGCCTAGAAGTTGGAATGCAGTCTTTTTTTAATAATAATTTTTATTAGTTTTCAATTACAATAATCCAATAATAGCCCCATTACAATTCCTAATACAAATGATTCAAATACCAAATTATACAATTTAGGTCCCCCACCCACCCCCACCCCGTGTGCTAGAATTGATGGTTTAATAATTTACTTTATTTCTGGAATTCTATCTTTGGGCCACAAAAGGTTTTCCTCATCTTAGCTAACGGCCACATTCTGCAGTGGAGCCATCCATCCCATAACCCAGGCCTGAGAAAGAGGCCGTTACTGTGTGGCCTCCTTGTGTGACCTATTTGAATAAGCTGCATGCTGGGCGGTGCCACTTCTCCATGAAACTGGTCCTTCTCCCCTTAAAGTTCCCAAGTGACCAGCTTAATTAACTCCATCAGCAAAATAACGTGGAGATGATAATCAGCATGTGATGTGGTCATGTAGTATACTAGCTGTGCTTAAACATTAGGATTAGGAAGATTTTACTGGTCTGCAGCTTCAAGTTGTGTGCATATTTACCTCTGGGGTGCTTGGATAAGGGACCAAGCATCACAGAATCCGAGCTGCCAGAAATTTGATGCCCCCAAAAGCACAGATCACACCAAAGTGATTACCTTTAGCCTGGTGAGTTTGGCGGTCTCCTTTGTCGACTTATCTATGCACTTAGTTAGTGTGAGCATCTCTTCCTGGAGTTCTAGAAACAAAACAGGAGGAGGAAAGACTCCATTTTACTTAAGCTAATATAAGCCACAACAGCAGCCAAATAACCCAGTAAGGTAAAGGGACCCCTGACCATTAGGTCCAGTCGTGGCCGACTCTGGGGTTGCAGTGCTCATCTCGCTTTATTGGCCGAGGGAGCCAGGGTACAGCTTCCGGGCCATGTGGCCAGCAGGACTAAGCCACTTCTGGCGAACCAGAGCAGCGCACGGAAACGATGTTTACCTTCCCGCTGGAGTGGTACCTATTTATCTACTTGCACTTTGACGTGCTTTTGAACTGCTAGGTTGGCAGGAGCAGGGACCGAGCAACAGGAGCTGACCCCATTGCGGGGATTCGAACCGCCAACCTTCTGATTGGCAAGTCCTAGGCTCTGTGGTTTAACCCACAGCGCCACCCACATCCCAAATAACCCAGTATGATCTCCCTAACAGAGACCAGAGAGGTGCAGAAGCCTTTCATTACACACAAGTTCAGACCTGCCTGCTCTATCTTAATTACCCGTATCTGGAGAATGGCTCTAGTCCCTAACATTTTCTGCAACTGCCTATAGCAGGCATAGGCAAACTCGGCCCTCCAGATGTTTGGGGACCACAGTTCCCATCATCCCTGACCACTGGTCCTGTTAGCTAGGGATGATGGGAGCTGTACTCCCAAAACATCTGGAGGGCCGAGTTTGCCTGTGCCTGGCCTATGGATTTTCCTCTTCTGAGGCAGCAGGGCCCATAGGCAGTCAGGAAGGTAGGGGGTCCAGCCAGCTGTCAGGGCAGGAACCAGGAACAAGGAGGACAGTCCATTATATTGGGAGGCAAGGAGGCAGACAATACAGATCCAGGGTTCAAGAGAAGAGGATCAAATGGAAGGCCTGCAGGACCATGGACAGGTAACTGAGTGCTAGAAACGTGCTCCACCCGCATGGTTTAAGTTCCTCAAAAGTAGTGGCCTCTTGGCTCTGTGTCTAGCACTCTGACCCTTTCCCACGACTTGCTGCATTCTCTGTGCTGGGAGTGTTCCAGGCCCTGAACTTCATAAAGTTAATGCAAAGTTTTGAAAGTTAACTGTTTTTACCCAAATCCATCTCAAATCTAGCCAAGGGAGTGTAGAGCTCACTGACCTCTAACTGTGCCTCAGAAGAAAAGATTTAAAACCTGGCCTACTGAACAGTGTTTTGATGGCTAACTTGCTGTTGGATTTCTCTTAATAGATTTGTTCTTAATGGCTGTGTTTTTAAGGTTGTAGGCTGCATTTATAGTTGCGTCTATTGCGTTTTGATGTTACGAGCTGCTTTGATTACCCAATGGGGTTAAAAAGCTGTAGTTGTGTCCATAAAATATAAACCCCCGAACATCATCCCACAGGAAACTGCCTTGTATTGGGGGGGTGTAAAAGTATTTGTCCACCTGGTCCATTGCTGTCTGCTAAGATTGGCAGCAGCATTCCAGGTTAGCTAGAGAGGGCAGGGATGGCTCCAGGCACTTCAGCTGAGAAAGCATGGGCCCCATCCCTGACCTATGTCCCCCGACTCCTATCTGCAGAATATAATATAATAAGAAGTTTTTGGGGAAGAGGAAGCCTGCGCTCCCTTGTGCTCATTATCGCTCTGTGATGCATTGGAATGTACAAAGTTTAGAAACAGACAGGAGAAAAAGCTGCTGTCCTATGGAAACTACTCAAGGCATACCGTCATACAAGTCCTTCCGGATGGTATATTCAGCATTTAGTTCCTCCAATTCCACTCTCAACTGCTCCGAAAGTGGGATATTAACTTTCAGTTGTTCTTCCTTTTCCACTGTAAGCTTTGTTACGGTATGATACTCGTTCTTTAGAGAAAATGAATAGCCATACACAAGGAATGAACGAAGAGGCAATGGGCTTCCTAAATGGTCTGATGCATTAAACAGCTGGCCTGTCCAAAGTGTTTGGGATTCTCAAAACAGTACAGTTAAGCCGATGGGTCTCAAACCCTCGGTGAGTTAGGGACTTTCCCTGCACGTGAAGACAGGCTGTGGCGGATGGAGCGGATGAGACCAATAGTGGGTTCAACAGTTAAGAAGGCAGTTTCTGCACATGCTGTAGAGGGAAGTGAGGGGCAAATGGAGCTCCTCAGCGGGGGAAGGTAGCCCATCTAGGAGAAGGAAAGCTCTTATCCTAAACCTTCGTGGCCTTGCAAGATATCCTTGGGAGAAGAAAAGGATCAGGAGTAAACCCGACACAAATCCGGAGTTGGGTCCCTAAAGTGGTTGGATGGTGCCTTTTATGCCTCCTTCGGGCAACTCCTGCAGCCAAGGTGGTGCCAGATATACTGCTTTGCTTTCCTTTGGACCTCATCAGTAAAGCCAAGAGGTAGGGTTTGTAGTCTGGGAAGCCCAGGACCTCCATACACACTGTCCAGGCCCGTGCCCCGGGGAGGTCACTTTGGTGCTGCAAACACAGCAGTCTGACTTCACCCCTGGAGGCACACTCCATTGTCTCTTGAGACAGACAGATGCTAACAAGGCAAGCAATAGTGACATATTCAGATGGGTTGCTGGGCCAAACTTTCCAACTGCTAAATGACCAGAGGTCATAGCTATATTTTTTTTGCACCAGCTTTGATGAAGGAGAGGGCTGGTAGGGAAGCCACTCTATCTATCTATCTATCTCATTGTGACCCAACCTCAGCAGGACATCTGCCCACACAGCCCCTCCCCTCCCTAGGACTGAACACCCCTCCCCTGCATCTCCAGCTGAGCCTCCTTCCCACAACCACTGCTTGCCCTCCAAGCCCAGTCAGGCGTCTCCCATCATCTTGATGCTCAGGCATCTTTGCTACAGACCAGAGGTCAATATTCCTTCCTGGCTGCAAGTTTGGCACACTTCTTCTGACCCCCTCACATGTGCAGCAGTAATTTATATAGAATGGGTGGTGTTGAGGCATGCCATAGTAGAAGGTCCCTTAACCCTACCAAAGCCATGTCCTCAACAGGTCAGTATCTGGTGCCGAGTGTGGTGGAGACTCAATGGGCTACATTTGGAACCTCTAAAGTTGGGAGAATCTCTGCCCTGCAGGCCTAATTGGGCCCACTAAACCTCTGAATTTGGCTCAGAAAACACACCCATGATGTCAGTTATCTGACATCATACTATGTCGGGCACAGAGATCTGTCCTCTCTGATCTCAGCACTAAATCACAGAAAGGGAATGTGTTACCCACTAGATGTCGTCATCCCAGCCCATGAATATGCTGGTTGGGGAATAACGGAAGTTGGAGAGTTACATACAATACGCTTATGCCACATAACGAAAAGATGGCTCTCTTGCCTCAAGTTTAGTGATTTCCGCCTCCACTTTGGCATCACGTTTTTTGTAGTAACCTTGCCTTTTAATCAGTTTGCTGGCAAGTTGCTTGGCCATGTCTTGGGTCTTCAATAGTTCTACCGTGAGTTCTTCATTCTAGTCGCAGGGAATAAAAGCAAGGGCAGGGATCATTTCTGCTATTCTTGGCCCTCAAGAGACTGGGAGGCACAATTTGACCAGACTGAAATGGAACTCTGGGCTTCTGTATATTCTTGCATTTTCTGTTGAAAGCTGCCCATATGTAAGAAGTATGTGTTTGGGAGGGGAGCATCTAACTCACAGATCTGGTGCCATCCCATCTAGTCTGGCTCTAAGCATGATGCAGTTTTGACTGGCAATTTCAATCAATTTCCAAGGAAGAATTGATGAGAAAGCAGGTTCTGCTCCACAGCTGGGCTGAGAGAGGACTTTGGCTCCTCCCATCCCTAAGCATGCTTGTTTTCTCGAACCAATGGCTTCAAGTTACAAGAAAGGAGATTCCGACCAAACATTCGAAAAAACTTTCTGACAGTAAGAGCTGTTCAGCAGTGGGGCAGACTCCCACAAGAGGTGGTGGACTCTCCTTTCTTGGAGGTTTTTAAACAGAGATTGGATGGCCATCTGTAATGGATGCTTTAGCTGAGATTCCTGCATTGCAGGATTCTATGAACTGTTTCCATTCAAGCTGCCCATTGTAAGGACAATGTAACTTAAGGACTGGTCCTTGATTTTATTTCCCTCTTCCTGCCCTATCCCTTTTTCCTTTAGTGCCGTGCCTTTAAGATTGGAAATATTTGAGCATGGGTGGTCCTGTCTTTAATCTGTGTACAGTCTAGGAAGCTGTTGAATACTGAGTCAAACCATTGGTCTGCCTAGCTCAGTATAGTTTGCACTGATTGGTGGTGGCTCTCCAGGGTGACTTTCGCACCATATGCCATATGTACATACGTAGAAAGCACAGACATTCTACACTTAGGATGTTTTGTGGCTAAGCTGAACCCACTGACAATGTCGCTAAACTAGACTATTTGAAATGGCTTGAAATAAAGACTCCTGGGAAATACAGCACAGATATACTGCATGTTTCTGTGAGGAATCAATGCACCCCAAATAATAATAATAATAATAATAATAATAATAATAATAATAATTTATAATAATTTATTTATTATTCCCCAGCCATTCTGGGCGGCTTCCAACAAAGACCAAAAATACACTAAAATAAAATGCTGAGTGGCAGTGATAATTACCATTCCTGTGAAATAGTGGAGTGGGGGACCTGATGGAGAATGAGTGTATTTAAATGTTAACCAGGGAGAGCACAAGTCTAGGAGTCTAGGTTATGAAACCCTGCTATATTCCAGGTTTCACTTCACCTGTAGAAAATGCACGTAGCCCTGTGATTTCATTTCAGGCACGTAGTGGGTATCTGACAGGACTGGGTCAGCAATAAATCACACCAGGTAAGTGGAGTTAACTCTTTACCAGAAGGAACAAAGTATGCTCAGGAGTGCCAGGCCTCATGAACACAGCAACTCTTTTTGGTAGATCTTGCCTCTATGAGGCAGTTGTGGAGACTAAATGTCCCCACCTTCCCACAGCTACTTAAGGCTTCTCCTCTCCTGGGTCCTTCCCAAGCAATCTGAGACTCCAGTGGCAAGTCTGTCTTTGCTCCTCCTGCTTCATGTCTCTCCTGGTCCTGGGAAACTTGCATCAGCCTGACTCATCTCTGCCTCTTGGCCTTCCTCCTCCCCTGCTTCAGCTTCTGATCCTGGACTTCTCTCTGCCACAGACTCCTCCTGTTCACCAAGCCCTGTCACCCCTTCAGCTTCAGACACCTCCTCCTCCCAGTCTTCCCTTTCCGACCACTCACTGTAGTTCCAACACCACCCCCTGGGCTCTGAGCCTTTGACTTTTGGGGGTTCCCCAGCTGGTGCCACCCACCATTCTGTTGCATCAAGCCAGTCCAAGACAGTATCATACCTGCTTTATTAAGGTATTAAGGTGCATTTTACCAGCGTCTGACTTTTCCTTTGAAGTGGTCAGTAACTCTTCCTGATCATTCAAAACTTTCTCATACATGGCTGTGATTTCAGCAAGTTGGTTCTGAAGGGTTTCTCTAGCAGGAAGAGAGCCACACATATTAGCCATCACAGTGTTAAACAGAACGGTCAATTAGAACAGTGATGTTGGGTTCAGTCACCTTTCTTGTACAAAGGATCTCCTGATGCTGATAATGTTTATGGCAATGGTAACAACAACACAGCAGTTGCAAATGTTCAAAGTGCTTCTTCGTACACAGTAACTCGGAGATCAAGAGCTATTTCTTAAAATAAAGCAGCTGAAGAGACAGTTTTGAAAGATATCTCCAATGTTTCATCATTTTAAAAAACAACAACCACAGTCCCAGAAAAGAACAGGATATTTGGAACAGAGAAAGCTTTCCAGAAAAAGAGAGCACTAATTTAGTCTAATTAATTCACTTGTGCTTAAATATATATACTGCCCTTCCTCCCAAAGGAGGCAAACAACAAGCAATGGTATGCAGGCTGAGAAAGATCTCTATACAGGGGATGCCAAACTTGTTGGACTAGTGGGGACATTCTGAATTTGGGGAGAGTGCTGGGGGTGCCAGTCACAAAATGGCTCCTATGGGAGAGCGTATGGCAGAAAGTTCTTCCTGATGTCATAATCTCCTTTCTTGTAACTTGAATCCACTGGCTTGAGTCCTACCCTCTAGAGCAGAAGAAAACAAGCTTGCCCCATCTTCCATGGGGCAGTCCTTGTGTTAGAGGGGGATTTTCCACTGGTGGCAGATGACAGAGACTGTGACTCCATGAGACAGGTGTAAAACCAAATTAAATAAGGACTTTATTTCAAAACAATAAACAGCAAAGCTTGTGGGTGTTTTTCCTGCAGGCAGAGTTCAAACTGCAGCTTTTCTCCTTTTGTAGTCATGGCCAGCTGTATTCAATCAGCCCAGAGCTTAGAGAAACTGTTCTTAAAGGAACAAACATGTTTCTGTGCAGAATGTCTCCCAACACCTTGAGATATTTGAATATGGCTATCCTATCTCCTCTCAGTCTCCTCTTTTCCAGGCTAAACATCCCCAACTCCCTCAACCATTCATCATAAATCTTGGTTTCCAAGACCACTGATCATCTTGGTTGCCCTCCTCTGCACACCTTCCAGCTTGTCAATATTGCTCTTAAATCGTGGTGCTCAGAACAGTTTTCCAGACGTGGTCTGACCAAGGCAGAGGTTCCCAATCTATATTCTAAGGCAATTATTAAGCCTTCTGCATAGCCACTGCCTTAAATCAACTGCACTTTTCCATTTCTGACCAGGATTTCCATTTGGCTAAAGGAGAATTCTGTGATCCTCAATGGTTCAAATTCTGCAAGTTGCACAGGGGATTTTGCACCTTGGCGAGGGTGTGCTTGTAGGTTTGGTGGGGCTAAGGCTGATTGGGAGAAAAAGAAAACAAAGCCTGACCCAATAGGCACAGAAAATCTAGCACCTGTACCTGTGTTACATTACACAATTCTATGAATTGGGAAAGGGTAGTTTGATATCCAGACCTAAATACAGTGGTACCTCCGGTTACAAACTTAATTCGTTCCGGAGGTCCATTCTTAACCTGAGGTGCGCTTTTGTTAATGGGGCGTCCCGCAGCCACCGCGCTGCTGCCACACGAATTCCACTCACATCCCAGGGTAAAGTTCGCTACCAGGAGCAACTACATCCAGGTTAGCGGAGCTCATTACCTGAAGCGTTCATAAGGAGGACGGGACGTAACCAGAGGTTCCACCGTAACAGCATTTATTTGGCAACATCAAGGGAATTGCACATGTATGTTTATGTATCTGACACAAATGTCCTGAATGTCTTTAGTGCAATATTTTACTTTCAGATGATATTTTACCTTCTCTCAGCTTCTTTGTTCAATGTTACCTCTAAACTTCCTAGCTCTCTGCTATAGCCGGTCTGTGAGGAACTGAAACGAGAAGTGTGACACTGAATAATCAATTTTTCTATGATTTCCTCCCAAAGCAGAGTAGCATTCTCCAGCTACTACCACCAAGCAGTGATAGTGGCCCTAGGCAGTCAAAATATCGGGGGTCCCCTCATGTGCGCAATCTAGTGGGATAACATTGAACTAAGGAGGCTTGGTTATAATTTTCTTCCAAGACTAAAACAGTATTATTTTGATCCGTTGTCACAGGGCCCTTAAGAGGTGCCTACTCTGCAGTAATCTGGGATGTAGATCAGGCCAAACACCCATTTAGTCCAGCATCCCATTCTCACGGTGGCCAACCACAGAGGCCTAGTGTGGGTGGGGCTGGGGGCATTGCCCTGGGCACATTTTTTTAGGGGGCGCCTGGTTGCACCCCCATGACAGGTTCCTCCTCTAGTCCAGAGCCGCAGGGAGAGAAGCCGGGCCCAGGCTAGGCCTTTGAGGCTGAGGTAGCGGCAGCGTCTCCTTCTCTTCAAGACCAGTGAAGGGATGTCCTAGCGTGCCCCACCCCTGGGGGCCTCTCCTCCGCTGGGCTCTGGCGCCAAGGAGGTTCCTTGCGCAACAACCCAGCACCGCCCTGCTGGAGCTCCACTCCCGGGTCAGGCCTGAACCGGGGGCAGGCGGGGATGAGAGTGAGAGGCAGTGGCAGCATCTCTGCGTCTCTCCTCTGCTGGGCTCTGGCTGGCGAGTAAGTTCCTTGCTCAGCAGCCCAGCACCACTAGGCTGCCCAGCCCACCGGGGGCGCCACACTTACCCCGCCCCGGGCGCCAGCAGCTGACGCTACACCACTGGCCAACCAGATGCCTCTGGGAAACCCGCAAGCAAGACCTGAATGAGACGGCACTCCCAGTGCTTGCAATTCCAAGCAACCGTTATTCGGAGGTGTGATGCCTCCTGTACTGGATGTGGAAAATTTCTATCAGGGTCAGCAGCCACTGATGGTCTATGAACCGGTTAAGCACTCAGAATGAAACTTACTCATAGAGGTTCTGCAGGCGGTCCGTCTCCTCCTCCAGGTCTCTCAACTCCACCAAGCGCTTTGCCACAAGGTCAAGCTTTTCGGTGAGCCTGTTGGACAACTTCTCAAATCTATCAAGGGAAGGGCAAGGGAAGAGCCGGTTACACAGATGACCGTGTGCAATTTATTTTAGATATTTATTTCTCTTCATTAAAAGATTACTTTAAAAAAGATATTTTGGGGGGGCAGTTTTACAAGATATGAAAATAAGATACAGGACAATCAAGATAAAGTTAAGAGCTGGTCAATTCCCAGAATTCCCAAGCCATGATAATAGCATCATAGAATTGGAAGGGACTGCAAGGGTCTTCCAGTGCAACCATCTGCAATGCAGGAAACCTTTGCCAAAATGGGGCTCATACTCTACCAACTGAGCTACGCTAGCTCATAATAATAACCATAATAATATATACTCAGGAGACAGATTCAAGACTAGTTCGTTTACATAAGGATGGTGAGAACAAAGGAAGGCCTGAACCGCCCTGAGACCTCTGGGTATAGGGCAGTAAATAAATTCTAATAATTAATGCTTTTCCCCCAAACACCACTTTTAACCTATGGTGAAATTACAGCACCAGACATGCCACAGGATCCCAATTACATTGGTGTCCAATGACTTCAAAGGGCATTTCTGCCTAATTCACACGGGATGTTCTGAAATGCACTTCCCCATTCCCTTGTGGGATTACAGAGAAGAGGCCAGAAGCAGCCACAAATTCCAGACATGGGTGAGGAACTTTCTTCCAGCTCAAGGAATACACTGACTCACAGGCAACAGTCTTGGGTCTGCATGCTGGTGGCAAACAGGGCTGGAGGCAGAAGTGAATGGAGTAACAATATGACTTTTAAATAGTAGGCCACATTCAAGGCAAGCAAAGGCCACAGGTTTTTCTAACACATGCCTCTTTCCTCCCAGGCAAGCAGGAGGCATGGTCTCAGTTCAGGGACATATTGCAGCCAGGTAAAATCACACAACAGGACTGGGGCAGGAGAACCAACTGGGGAGAGTTATGGAAGCTGCACTGAAAGGCCTGAGGGCCCCAAGTATGAGGAGCCACACCCCTAATTTAGGGGTGGTAATGTAATTACTAGATTGGTGGCTGGAAGTGGCAGCTGAGACCATATAACACTGATCCTAAAGGATCTACATTGGCTCTCAGTACATTTCCAAACACAATTCAGAGTGTTGGTGCTGACCTTTAAAGCCCTAAACGGCCTCGGCCCTATATAGCTGAAGGAGCATCTCCACCCACATCATCCAGCCCGGACACTAAAGTCCAGCTTCAAGGGTTTTCTGGTGGCTCCCTCACTGCGAGAAGTTACAGGGAACAAGGCAGAGGGCCTTCTTGGTAGTGGCACCAGCTCTGTGGAACGCCCTCTCGTCAGATGTCAAGGAAATAAACAACTATCAGATTTTTAGAAGACCTCTGAAGGAAGCCCTGTATAGGGATGTTTCTAATCTTTGGTGCTTTCTTGTGTTTTTAATATTCTGTTGGGAGCCAGAGTGACGGAGGCAACCCAGTCAGATGAGCAGCATATAAATAATAATATTTATTATTATTATTAGTAGAAGTACCTCAGTTCCTGCTTCAGGGGTGACAACCCTATTAGCCGGCCTGGGCTAGCAACCATCAGCACTGGGGAATGGGTAGTTTGAAACTGGCCAGCATTCTGCTTCAGAGAACAAATCTCCTGCAAGCACGTTTATTTACAAGCAGCCCACCCTGAAAGCTTTATTTGATTTCAGTGGGTTGTATTCAACTATCCCCACTGAAATTAATGGTGATGACTAGCTTCAGGGGGCGAGGTGCTTTACAGAGTACAAGAGAGTACGCCCCTGCTCCAAAATTTGACATGGGGAGAAATGGAGGCAGGGGTAAATACAGAAGCAATATACAGTGGTGCCTCGCAAGACGAAATTAATTCGTTCCGCAAGTCTCTTCGTCTTGCGAGTTTTTCGTCTTGCGATGCACGGTTTTCCATAGGAATACATTGAAAATCAATTAATGCGTTCCTATGGAAACCGCCTTCCCCCGACCTCTTCTGGCGGGCGGCATTTTAAAATCGCCCGGGGCAGCGGAGGACTTCTCCGCTGTCCGGGGCGATTTAAAAGCCCCTGGGAAGGCAGGC